>JAUUEB010495579.1:0-10527 GCA_032362205.1 Clione limacina
TTATTCAAATAACACGATAAAATAACGGAAAAAGTGTTATTCGATATTTCGAATAACGAAAACTGTTATTCGAAGATACGTTATTTAAAATATCGTTATTCGGCTACAACTCTGGACCTAAGGTACAGTTTGCTTTTATATTGACCTAATGTACAGTTTGCTTTGATAGTGACCTAAGGTACCATTTGCTTAGATAGTAAAAAGAATCAGAAGTGACTTTTATGTGTTGTAATTGTAAAATTGGTTGTGACTACAGAAAAATCTTGACTATCATGTTTACATTAAAGCGGAAGTTATTCGCCATTAAACTACCAAGAAATAAAGAAATATTTGAAGAGACATTTTTTTGTGACAGATTTTCCTTAATATGCATCTATGTACCTTCCAAAAACATTAAATATGCTGAAGACAATGGATAAGGGGTTCATTTTATAAGGTAAGACTTGAATCGTAAAACTCCTAAATTTCAAATTGCTCTCTCGGTTTGAAAAAGATTCCTAGGCGATTATAGGCTCTTATGTGTAAACACATCCTGGCTCGCTATTACCAGGCCGAAAAAGTGACAGGGCGACCACCTAAATGACCATGCTGTCGGAAACGTCAATTTGGGAATTTTTCTGCGTTACATAAAGAAGTAAATGTGTGTGGGGTTAAAATGAGTTTAACTATGTTTTTAATATCATACATTCTCACAACATGTCAGGGTAAGTAGCTTATTCTTAAGTTCATGTAAATTTTCTTTATTTATTGACAAAGTTTGCCATGTGTACCTATGACTTGTAGCTCAAAATGGTACGTATAGTAAAGAAGAAATAGTCATCTACTTGGGTAATATTCTTTATTACGTCAGAAACATCAGGACACAGGTATAAAGATACAATAATTACATGACATGATATAACAAGCATATAATAAGTAACAAGTTAGATAACAATGGATGAAATATATAACAAAATAATAACATGAAATAAAATAAGCTATATGATGCTTGGACATATAGTTTGTGTACGACATGTCCACCTTAAAAAATTCTCTGTCTATCATATAATTACCTAGTACTATATTAAAAGCCAGTTGTAACTATATCCCTAGCCTACCCCTTAACCTTTTACTAAGATATAAAAGCGTGGATATATTCCTCGGTGTCGCTCGGCTATTGAGGGGCAAAATGTTTTACTTTTGGAACATCCTCCGTACCAGATCCTAGATACACCATCCTCCGTACCAGATCCTAGATGCACCATCCTCCGTACCAGATCCTAGATACACCATCCTCCGTACCAGACCTAGATACACAACCAAATGTTAAGTTTACTATGATAGTAACAAAAATCACAATTTACTTTTTATTTGACTAACATTAATCATCTGGAATCTTAATGTGTCATACACGATCCGCAACACATAAAACTATTAGAAAAGTATCACTTGTCGATCTAAAACTTCCTAGAAAAAACGTGTATAGACCCTCCGATTTTAACTTTCCAAGCTCCATTATAATAAGCTGAAGTAGGCAGCCATTAAATAACCAAGAAATAGAGCAATACTTCAATAGACCTTCCTCCGTTGCTGACTATCCTAAGTATATGTCTATAAACCCTCCAAAAATATAAAATAGGCTCAAGAAAATGAACAAGCTCTAAAAAAAATCAATGTCAAACTGTTCACACTAAATCTTTAAATCTCAAAATTTGTTTTATGATGTGGGACCTCTCCCTTTTGATTTTTGTTTCTTGCTTTTTTATTTGAACTAAGACTGATTTTATCCTATGCTGTTATGTCTTTTAATCACAGGTATTGCTGCATCTATTGCCCTTGCTGTGTCCATTGCCTATGCTAAACATGTATGGGACTCAAATCCTCTAAGACTGAAAGGATTCATGTTGCTCGGTTGCTTCATTCAACTTGGAGGTCTTGTTGGCTTCGTGGCATATCTAGTCCTGGCCATATCTAAAGAACAAGGTTTGTTCTTATTCTGCTTGAGATATAAAGATTTCAAAATGCAGTTAACTCATGTTATGTTGTCAAATATGGTTATTGTCTTGAACAGAATATTGTATTGAAAGGTGGCTATTGAACGCTCAAGCAACATTGTCTGACTCTGACGATAAATTGAGCTAGAAGTGATAGACAAAGACTCATTGTTTATTGTATTCAGAAGACTTATAGTTATAGAAAAGTTGATTTTAGTGCATAGCAGATTTCTACTTCCAATCAAAATATTTTCTTTTTGCAATTTTATCTCAAAACTATAGTTTTCAACAATTATAATAGTTTAATTTATTAGACAAAACAAAATGCTGTAATTTCATTGCGGTTTATTTGATAAAAAAGATTCAGACATTAAGTGAAATGAAGGTAATATAATTGTATATATACCGCCCTTTAAAAAATGTATCAATTTTAGTGCTAGTTATATTGCTGTTATTTAAACATTCAGTTTGATTTTTCACACAAGCTAAAGCGATAGAAGTATTTGTGTCAAAGTATGTGTACATTCACTCACTAGTGCAGACTTGAACTTGCCTTTGCAACAATTATAGGAATAAATTCTTTTTAATTTGTTCTATCTGAGCTGAATTCGGCATACTTCTTTTAAACAGAAACTATGTTAAAGCAAAAGGACAGTCCCGGAAAGCTTTGTCAATTTTATGTTTTGATGGGAAACCTATTTGATTTTAGAGATGAGTGAAAATTGGATTGATCAATAGACTCATCATCATCATTTATAGTCATAGTCCATGTATCATGGGTCAGACTTACTATGAAATGGCAGCTGTCCACAGATCACGATTTAGGGCGAGATTCCTGTCAACACCTAGGGTTTTGATATCATCGTTTACCACTGACAACCACGATTGGGCAGCCCACTCCGACTTTGCCTGGAACTTCAAGTTCACAGGCCTTTCTCAACCAGTTGTCATTTTCTCGCCTCATTACAAATTTAATTTAATGGTAAAACTTATATCTAAAAGGTTTATTGCGTTTTTTTACTCTGCAGGACTTGTTGTGTATGGCCCTGGATACTATCTGACATGTGTCTGGTGTTTCATGACGTGGAAGTGGGGACTGGCGCTGCTTCTTTACTCAAAGACTTTCCTCAGGTCTTTTGGCGACAGAGAGAAGATTCTCCAAGGAGAGGCCAGTGTTGGTAAAAGCCAAAATTATCATTCCATTCACTAACCCTGACTTGGAGAAACCTTTTTACCCCGTTCTGTTTTCTGAACGCTTTGATAAACTTCTGTTACCTGGCTTATGTTGAACAGAGTACCGGTATCTCGCTTTTCTTTTTTTTTTTCTTGTATTTGCTAATGCTTAATTAAAGAATATTTAATATTCATGGCAGTTATACCACTTGGTTTTAACAAGTGTTTATGGCCACATGTATGCTAAAAGTAGTCGTCAATCATAATACACACTTTTATGCTTATCTGACCACCTTAAGTGGTCAAAATTAGGTCACTCTTTTAGTTTTGTCATTTCAATATAGGTTAACAAGAATGTTTGTTTTTTTGTCAGTGTAGCACACTTTGAGATTTCTATCCTCAAATTTTTGTTGGCTCTCAATTCTGATGTACCTGTTTTTGTAAAAGAAACACTAAATTGAAACCAAATTTCATGTTAGAAGTTTCCTTCCCACATCCGGGATCAAACCATGTACCTCCACTCAGATTAATTTCCAATGTCTGAACCCCCTCCAATGTTAGGATCAAGGAATTGTTATCCTTAACTGATAGGTATTTGTTATCAAAACTGTTAAGTATGAAACATTGTATTTTGTTGGGTTTATTACAGCTCATTTCTGTTCATAGGGAACTTCATTTGATTTTCATGTAAGTTTGTGAAGACACTTTTGTTTAATATAGTTTCAATTCAAATGTACAGTCAGTTTTGTAAACCAAGTTAATCTGTGATTGCACTTTTGATTTTAAAAAAGCACATGTATGTGTGCGTTCTCCTGCTATGTTCCTCGTGGTCCACTCCTATAATGAATCTATTCTATATGCAAAATAAAGTTACTTCATATTATATATATATCATTTATATACCACACAGTTCACACCACTAAGATCAAAATTTCTTATTTAAAATAATCACTAAACACTTGAATTTAAAAGAAAAAGAAAACTACCTTAATGTATCACTCTTTAAACAAATGTTATCTCCTTTTTCTTAATTTGATGTCAAGAAAATCGCATCAATCAGAAAAAAGGCTGAAGGAGAAGACAAAAAAGGAGCTCACAAAGAGAAACACTTGATACAATCCTAATATTTAAGAATCAAGCCTTCATCAGTTTTCTAAGAACACATTAGATTTGTTATATTCACCACCAGACAGCTGATTTGTTCAGTATTCATGCCAGCAGCTGAGGTTGTAGATCTCACTCTATCCACGCTGTCAATGAACAGCTTATTTTGAATACTGTAATTCAAAAATTGCTTGAATCAAAATTTCTTTTTGTCAAGCATTTCTTGATTATTTTTTAATGTATATTTATAAAATTGTTAATCAGGAATCCAGCCTTTTCTTCACATTTTGATTTATTATTATATTATAATATCATTGATTTCATTATATTATGTAAATGTTTCAAAGGCATGGTCATATAACTTTTCTTTTTCTACAACCTAAAAGTTGATACATGTTATTATACACTTTCAGAGCCATCTATGACAAAGCGAGTCTTGTCTGCATTGGCTGAGAATATTTGATAATGATTTCTTCACAAATTTAAAATTATTACTTTTTGATGTTTTTGTTCTTATACCTTTATAGTTTATTATCAAAAAGATTAACTGGGCTTGATGGTATATAGTCACATTTTTCTAGCACAAAATGGATTTTTCTTTATAAGACAACTTGCACTGTAGAGTAAAAAAATAGAGCTTTCCCCTTCCCTTTTTGTCATGTTTAGCTTTAAAAAGAACTGACAATGCACCTACCCTTAGCTTGATTTTGGTTCTTCCCCATGCCTAAATGATGACCTCTATCCCACTTTAAATGGGGTGGAGGTGAATACCTATTTTTTACTCTACGGTGCAAGTTGTTAATAATTTTTTAAAGTGACAATGGAAAAATGCATTTTTTATATATAGTTTTGTTTGCGGTAAGAGTTTCCGTCTCTCATAAACTAGAAAAGAGAAGCCATAAACCTTAAACTCAATGTATTTCTATTGAAATAATGTCCTTCCTATTTTAAATCTTTATTATTATTTATTTTGGTAACCATTAGCCATTAATCATGGTTATGCTAACGAGATCTCCATGTTTTTTAAGTGAATATAAATCCCATTTGATTAATATTTATGCTTTATTTGTTATCAAACTGTATTTGTCTTTGAGCCTGGTACAACCTGGTGTCAATGCCATTATGTATAACTGGTACAACCTGGTGTCAATGCCATTATGTATAATTTCTTCAGCTAAATTCTAGTAACAAAAGTTGCAGAGAAGTTTCCCTTTCAGTGTAAAATATGATTTGAGTTTAACATAGGTGGAAGTTAACAATGTATACACCTGTCTTTTTGGTGACAAAAATCAAACTTATTATTTATATTATTATACACATTCTTATACAAATGCAGAATGGCCGGTCGATATTACAGTTTGTGCTAGTCCTTAGGGTGTCATAATATATAAATTCTACTAAACTTCAGATGATCATCAATGAGTAATGTAAGGAATTGATTATTTATGTAATGCTTTGATCCAATCCCTCCCACAGCTTTATAATGCTTTCATTGATTGAAGATGTATACTGTTAAATCTTTGTTATTTATTGTCTAATTATGATTTAGTTGATTATCTCCCCTGATCATCTTTTTTACTTTTCTTTTTATCAAAAGAATTTGATGAATAATATAATTTGTAGTGTGGAATTTTTGGGGATTAAAACATTTAAACATGTGTTTTCTAATTAAATTATGAAAATTTTGATAGACACATTTGCCTTATGTGTATCTTTTTATTTATTTGTATTCAACAATAATCTTTAAATTTTTATTTGTATAACAGTTAATATAGGTTTCAAAAAACTTGTCAGGTCCAGCTCTTTTTTGGTTTAATAAAGAATTTTGTAAAGTTATTTAATAACTGTAATCAGTAAATATTTGCTTTTAGCCAAAGGAATAAACCCACTTACATCAGCATTAATGAATTTATGTCATGGTTATTTCCCCTTGCTTGAATAGTTTTTATTCATCATTAAAGTTTATTTTTGTCATTTTCTCAGTCCTTATTGTTCCTCTTTGCGTTTTAAATGTCACTGCTGTAATTTTGTGGTCCATTTATTTGTTAAACTAAGTTGGTCACTTATTTTCTTCGTTTTACAGGAACAATTTTCTGTTGTTTATTATGTAAAAATCAGGGATTGGCAGTCCTTTTGAGGATAGGAAATTTGATGTGCTGTATTCAGAAAGTCCTATTATAATTTACATGTTATGACTGGAGACAACTTTGTATGTGATGAAGTAAGCTTCTGATGTTGATCAGGAATAGAAATCAGGAGTAGAGTACAAATGTTTAGGCATACAGCATTTGTTGTAGTTAGTCATTACTTTCTTCACCAACTTTATTTCGCTTGGTCTGAACAGACTAGCTACCCATTCACTGCTGGGGGATTAGGAGGGCCTTAACATGTGCAGTAACTGGGAATCAAACTTTTGTCACCAGCATGATAGCCTGATGCTCTACCAACTGTGCTATGGGAACCACTACTGTATATAAAGTCCAGCTACTTGTTTCTTGTACGAGTTCTTGATCGTCTCATGTATTTTAAGATACCTTTGTTAAAACAATCATGATGTTGGATGTGAACATTGAATAGTTTGTTTCATTGATTGTAACCATGGCAACAAAAAGATCAGTGTGTGACAGCACTTGATATGTCTTAGTAACCATCATAGATACTGATATGTTTGATACTTTCATATTTAATGTCCTGTGTTATTTTTCTCTCTTTCTTGTCGGCTCCGGCACTTAAGACAATTTAACCTATTTTTAAACATTTAGAAGAAATTATTATTTCTGACTAAAAAGTCTTATGCCGGCCATACACAGGCTGTCCTTGATGCCCCCTTGAGATACGACTGCGCAGGTCTTACACAGGCCTAATACAGTCCTTTGCGCAGGCCATACACAGGTCATTATCAAAACAAATACGCTGCCTGAGTAAGGACTGAACCTCAAGACGCACCTTTGGATCGGGACTTAAGGCAGATCTCATGGACGGCCTGTGTCGTGTATAGCAGGCATTACACTTTTAGTATTACCAGGAATCAAGCTAAACTTGGCTATACTTTTGGTCTCTTTAGTTATAAAAAGTACTGAAGGCAGAGTGGCAGGTAAAAACTGCGGCTCCAGTTGAAGACCTTCGATTCCAGCTTCAGTTCCCTGATTCTTATGTTGATAAAGTTACTTCTTATTGTAATAAAACTTTGATATAATATGCTTTAATAGTATATTTTGATAATTTCAGAAAGAGCACCCAAATTGAAGTAACACCTCATTTGATCTGGCAAACAAAGAATGTCAGAATTTAGATCAGATCAATTAATCAGTTCCAGCTGT
This sequence comes from Clione limacina, assembly GCA_032362205.1. NCBI lineage: Eukaryota > Metazoa > Mollusca > Gastropoda > Pteropoda > Clionidae > Clione > Clione limacina. Next base: position 7,571 of record JAUUEB010495579.1, read on the forward strand.
TGAAATGCCAAATCATGTGCAGCAGATTGTGTAATAATATCAGCAAATGTTAAGAAAAACACTGGATTTCCCACATCATAAATCCTTGTTTACAATTTTGTTGAGGCAGTGATTTCATTTGAACTGATCGCCCTACTATACAGTTTGATTGAAATGAAACCATCAACCAAGGGACAGCACAGCTCAGTCTACAATGGAATATACACAGTTGTGCCCCTTTTCAATTCAAATTATAGACTTAAATAACTTTGTTGAACAATTTGTTTTATAAGCCAAGTTTTGGCCAACGTAATATACTGTATAACATTATATATTCTGGCTACCTGTGTTTATGAGCCTAAATATTGATTAAATGTTATCTATGTATCATAGTTTTGCCTTTTAATTTATTATTTAGCCACCAGATTCTTCCTTGCATCCTGATTCTCCCCCTCTAAGGAATAAGGTGAAAATTCAGATGCCGGAAATTTCAGGCGTCAAAATAGCCATATCTGGGTCAATTATCAACCTACTTTGATAAAGTTTATCTCAATTGAAAGTGCCATGATCTACTCGATAGTGTCATGAATCTATTAGAAAACAGAACATTGACGTTTAAAGGGTGCAAATTCATACGTTGATAATTATCAAGATATTGCTATTTTGACGCCTGTAATTTCTGGGGTCTGACTGTTCATAGTAAGAATCTATTGATAATTATAATTCGAAAGCTGAATCCTATGAAATAGGACAAGTTGGTCGAATGTTCATCAATATAAATCAAGCAAAATAGACTGTGATGCAAACAAAAAAATCATTCTGCATTAATTCTGAATTTGTTATCCTTATCAGCTGGGAGACGTCAGTAGAGTCCAGCAATTTCAAAAGTAATTTTAGCGAAAGGACCTGAGCATTGTTTGGAGAATTTCATACATTTTATTGGAAAGCGCAGAAGCTTCTTCAAACAATCTTATTATTTTATTAGGTCTCTAAATATCTAACCCATGATCTTTTCGTGTGACCTATAGTTTACTTAAGTGCTGTTTGTAAAAAAAAAACGATATTGTAAGAAGTTAAAGTGTTCAAAACATATCTCCCATTTTAAACTAAGCCACTCACGTCTATAAACGCATGCTCACACAAAATGTGAATTTTGGCACACGAGAAGAAGAAATGGCATCAGAGGACGAGCGAAAGCTCCTGCTGAGTTTAATCTCAAAGGTCAATGGTCAAATCATTCTTATTAAGAAACGGCATGTTATAAGTCCAGTGTTTGTGCAGGAATGTTTTATTAAATTGATATCTTCATCCACGAGGGGGTATGAAATATGTACATTTCACAATGCCAATTCATTAAAGAAGAACCAACAGTAATAATACACATATATACATGTTAGAAAATACTTTTAACTGAACAAAGAACCTGAAGTAGGAGAAAGAACAGTTCACTACTACTCTAACTCTAATAAAAAATAATTTTAGTAGTATTACAATTATACCAAACAATTTAGAACAGTTTTAAGGATACTTAATTGTTTCTCACACACACTACATTCTCTCTCTCGATATATATATATATCTTTCTTTCTCAAACAATGAATAAATTACACCAGAAGACAAAGCAAAATAATATCCAAAAATTGAAATAAGAAAAAAAACTAACATACACATATTATTATGCATTTACATAGGGTCGTGATAGCCTTATTGGGCAATTTATAATGTTATTGATTTATGTACATCAACAAATAACTACGCTAATAAACACAACAGCCATCATTGTAATGATTCTGCTAGAAGTCAGCTCTTCTGATGATGAATTTGGTCCAAATACAGTATGCAAATTTCCCCTGACCCACTTATTACAATGATCAGCTTGACATGCGTAATGGCAGACTTGTAGCTCGTCACCCTCACAGTAACCAGACTCTGGTAGGTCTTGGCAGGATCGCCAGTAGGCCACCACCTTTTGTAACCCTGTTTGGAGAAATAAGATATAATATTATGATTTTGGAATGTGTAACGGCGTAATGCTTTTTAGTAGCAATGCTGTTATACAACTTCCAGTTTGGGTTAACCTTCAATGCAGATGGATGCCTGTCCAAATAATTCCATCTTATTCTTTTTTACAACATCAGTATTGTATCTATGATATAATGGAGGAACCAGATCATGAGGGTGTATATTTAATTATTCACTGAAACACTCTTGTGCTGGCTATCTGTTGAATATGTATGTCTCTATTTAACCTTTATCTGGATGATTGTTTTGTTATATGTCTTTTTTATTGTGACCACTCTGCTTGGCAACTATTCCAGAAAGGACTCCAGGCTGAAAAAGAGAATGTCCAGTGCAGGGCCACTAAACTACTGGCATCGATCATGATGACAAAACGTATGCAGGGCGCCTAGCAATACTCAAACGATTAGAATATACTTAGTTTAGAAGACAGACAGGAACGTGGAGACATGATCGACACTTATAAGTATTCCCAGGCATCTACCTTAAAGACAAAGAATTGTTCGCTATCAATTAAAACTCAAATACTAGAGGCCACTGCAACAAGCTCGAGAAGAACAGACCACGCCTACAATTGCGCAGCAACTGTTTTTCAGAAAGGATCGTGAACACTTAGAATAATCTGCCGGAAAGTATAGTGAATGACAACACCCAATGTGAATACCTTCAAAAATAGACTATTAGACACCTTTTTTACCAATAAAAGCACACACTATAACCCTGTGTGCCTTAACTGAGCCTCGTAAGTTTGAGAAACAAATGATGATTAACAGGTCCTAACTGGGCCTCAGACATCTCTGAACAAGTGCAAGTAATCATATGATTATTTTACTAATGTTGATGATTAACTTTATAATGGCAATTATTAAGATATACTTACGAATAATCGAGGAACTAATAGTTGTCATTTGTTTACTTCATGCAGCCTGAGAATTTTGTTTTTGGTTGTCAACAGAAAT
>JAUUEB010495590.1:0-10527 GCA_032362205.1 Clione limacina
AGAGAGAGAGAGAGAGAGAGAGAGAGACAGAGACAGAGACAGAGAGACAGAGAGACAGAGAGACAGAGAGACAGAGAGAGACAGAGAGAGAGACAGAGAGAGAGACAGAGAGAGGGGAGGCGGATAGAGTGTGTGGGAGAAGTCAATAAATATATTCCGTTAGTACTCTAGGATATATCGACGTTTAGTCGGTCAGTAGATTTCAAAGATCAATCGAATGTCCTTATCTGTTGAACAGGTTAATTTATAGTCACAAGACTTCACAGGACCTCATATGGCTCTATTCTAAGGTTATGAATGTAAACCACAGATTGTTCAGTATCTGAAGGTTAGAGTATCTGGAATGTGAAGATGTTACCAACGACCTTGGCTAGGGCTAGATACGCGGCAGGTGGGGGCCATGAAAACAACTTAATAATAATCTAACCACACTGACAATTGTATCATATCAACCATTAAGAGAAAAAAAATAGCTCGTATTACTATTATACAACTAGTTAAATTGAACCAAACACCCTGACCTTCATCTCAAACCTAAAGACTTGTAAACATTCTAAAGCATCAAAAATGCATCATACTTCATCAATCAATGAAGAACGTTGTTTGACAACCGTTGTGATTAAATATAAATAATTCATAGAGTTGTCAAACGCGCCATTGCGATTATAATACCAGACAATACTGTTACGAGAGGTTACTGTCTCGTTCCTTTGCACTAAATCGTGAATTTGTGTGGGGTTGTATTTTTTCTTAAATCAGTAATCATGATTATGATGCTCTGCTTTTTATACTTCCTGTTAACTCAGTAATAGCATGTTAAAATGACAACTTTGAAAGAAAGGTGCTAGATTAACCAAGTAGGTATTTGTTCTAAAGAGATAGAATGTAATACTTTTTACACTTGATTATCTTTTTCATGATGATTTATCATCCTTACAATACCCTAGTGGATACTGTCTTAACTTTGTCCAACTTGTGCAGAAAATGTTATTAAATGACGAAAGACTACGGAAACATTTACATTTGATAGCGTTTCATATTGTGACAACAATGTTAATTTATATCCTCTTGTCATAGGCTGTACAAAGCCGAATAAATAAGGCACACATAGATAGAGAGAGAGAGAGAGAGAGAGAGAGAGAGAGAGAGAGAGAGAGAGAGGGAGGGAGAAAGAGAAAGAGAGCGAAAGAGGATGGCAGAGAGAGAGGGAAGAAGATAGAGGAGGAGAGGGAGAAGGAGTGTGTGTTAGTGAGTTTCAAATGTAAAGAAATATAGAGCTTTACAAATCACATTATATATCAAAGTATTGTTAACACCCATTCACAACTCCGATGAGGAAATAGTCCCTAGTCACAAGAAAACAAACACATTACACAACACTTTAAATCAATTAATTACACGCCCATCTTTCAACGATGTCAGATCTCCTAACAGAGAAAAAGCATACGGGAAAAGTCTCAGCAGAGCGGAACCGAGAATCGATGAAAAAAAATAAGTTATTCAAAAATATACATTTAGGTCGATACGGTACATTTTTGAGTGGGATTGAGTGGAGAATCATTACAATTAATCAACAGGCATCAAAGTCCTAGTATGGTTCAAATGAAGCCGATAACTCACCTATGTTTGTCATGTTGTGGTAATTAAGTAACTAGAGGTTTTTACATCATAAATAATAAAAGTGAAATTTTATGTAATTTACTTAAAACCTTAAACCATTGAAAACACTTATATCGTAAGAGACCCCTGGGTACGGAAAGGGTTGCCAGATGTTTTTTTTAATGAAAACAAATTTTTAAATAGGAAAAGGGAAACAAATGTAATATTTGCAAAATTTGTTTATAAAATAACCTTGATTTAAAGAAAGCTGAAAAAACGATTTTTTTCTGTTTCAAACGTTTTTTCTAAGCCAGATTTCTCAAATTTGTTTTAAATTAATCATGCTAACAAATTTGGACGGGAGGCTTAACATATAAATGCGTTCTTTTATTGATGGGTCAATGAAAATGGGCTCTAAGAGGTATGAATGTAACTTATCCATACCTCAGGTAAAGAAGAAAGATAAACGTCAAATATGACAGCAACAATCGAGAACTGAGAAACCAAAAAAATCTGGTTTCATTGATTCTTACTTCAAAGTGTCCAGATCGAGATAAAAATATATATATACGCGGCCAATGTTTATTTGACAGACATGACGTCAGTTTTATACACATACAATTATCGCCTTTTTTAATGTCAAATGTGTTGTTTGACATTTTGTCTGATACAACACAAAAACGCTTAGTTGACGTTTGTCATTGTTACCTTTTTAGCGTAATTCTCGTGACATTTTTCCTACAACGTGAATGTCATCAATCATTTCTTTTGTCCGATTGATTTTCTCACTTCAAAGTCTTTAAGTCAGATTTGTGTTATTGATGTTTGTCGTCATTGACTTATTCTTTCAGTCCTCGTTTACAGACTTTAATGAAATAATTGTATGTGAAACATTTATATAAGAATGTTTTCATACATCGCATTTCTTGGTCAACAAACCGGATCAATGCGCTTTGAAATTTAGGCAAAGGAGACCCAAATGTACCTTCTCACTTCTCACTTCTTAGCTTATTACTGGGAACTTTTTGAGAGAGGTTCCTATTGTAAGGTACTTCAAATAAACAATCTACAATTTATTCGATACCTAAAGACAGGTATTCAGTTAGCTTTGGGTAGTGTGAGTGTTGTTTGTTTCGTCTGCGAACTATCCGTTTGAACAAACTCGTTTTGTTAATTGACTGATTTAGCCTTAAGGTAAATAAATCATTGAGAATCTTAAAATATATGGGGTCACTATATAATCTGATTCAAATCATTCATTTTTGTAGGTTTAAATCACAATTGCTTCTGGTGTGAGTCACAATTGGGTTAACAATAAGGTCAATTTATTCATGGTTTATTGACATATATATTATTAGCTAGACTCTACCTGGATTGTTATAACAATAGCCATCGCATTAGACTTAAATAAAGCTATGACTTATAATACAAAAATGCCGAGCTGTTCGCATGATTATACGTCTGATAACAAAATTATCAGACGTTGAAATAGCAGCCGGTTTATTCATCAAATCAATTTATAAAGTAATGACGTCAAGTCATGTTATTACAAATAACAAAGTCTGCAGTTAGTAAGGTTTTTGATCGTTTGTTTTTTCTTTGCTTTGTCGTCAATAATACGAAATCTGGTAACACTTGACAAAGGTGAAAGTAGTGGGCATACTTTCATAAGGCTATACGTATTGGAACATTCATAAGTATGTAGACATTGTATATAAGCACCAGAGAGTTGTGTTATTAGTTTGTTTTCGGACGCCTAATACCAACTCAGAAGAATTTAACTTGGACAAAAGAAAACCAATATGATATAATTAAATTAGAGACTGGTTTAGACACTAATGTCTTAACACTCCTATGCTTCCATCTGCCAAACGGTGGTCGACCATCCAACTTCAGGAGTTACTTTGCTAAAGGATCAGTTACAAAGCAAATGGATCTACACAATATGACAATACAGGCCTTCGTAATTGAGTCATATCTGATCTACTGTAACGAATAACTCATTTTTTAAGATATAACTTAATAAATGAGCCAGACAAAATTAATTTAAACAACCCTTAGACGTGAAATAAAAGCGGTACTAAGAAATCTTCACTATAATAGAATATCCTTGAGTCTCTGGTTAGATTATAATTATATGTTAAAACGGATATTAGTTTTAAGTTGACGAAGGCCAAAGCAATAAAGTATAAGAATAAGATGAGAGCCGTTTACAATTATGTAGCTCGTTGAGTCTAACATCTAACTTATCTAACATATTGACTTTCTGGAAGCCATTTCCAACTTTGAACAGAGAGCAAACTTGAGTGAAACATCAATACAAACGACGAGAAAGTAGGGTTGACAGTTGATTTTGTCGCTTGATCGTTAAAATTTAATTGAGTTTGCACAGGCATGCAGCAGAACCGTTCAATCAACTCGTCTGTCACCCAGGCTTATACTTTTCTTTCGTTTTCGTTTTCATTTACTGTTTTGTTTTTAAAAAATCTGAAAATTCGGTCAAGGCAACAGCTCTAATGTAATCAAATCCCAGCGTTTTCCCCATGCTTGACATAGAAATCGTCCTCGTCGTTGCGATTTCCGTCGAGGCCTAATTTTTCATTATCACTCTCTGTTGAGTCTAACTAAATATGTGACTTGAAACATTACGCCATCCACGTACTTAGCATATATTTGTCTCTATCACTTGCAATCACAATTGCTTCAGTTAATGTTTTATAGACACCTTTAAAGTATCTTACTATCGTTTTTTCCTCTTACTATCGTTCTTAACCATGTGAGTGGTTGACCACCACGAAGTTCTTCGTAAGACTTCCGTGCCTTGTCTATTTCCTGTTTGGTTGGTGCGCTGGTTGGTACTGGTAGTCGCATGGTCGCATGAGATGTCCTCTGCGTTGCACAAGAGTGAGCCAAGGAATTTAATTTTGTTCAACATGGTGTCACCGGTCTTGGTGACGGCAAATTCCTCAGAATTATCGTCATTAATGAGGAGGTTTCTTTACTTTAGTTCTGCCGGTGCAATTTTATTGATGCTGTCCTTGACACTAGCTTTAGTTGTCATCCAGCACGTGTCTTCTGTATACTGTGTTACCATATGCACAAGTCTGTCAATGTTGTACTTTTTTCTGCCCTTTTTACCCCTTAATGATATGGTTGTAGTACTCCAAATCGCCATCTCTTGCTTTTACAAACAATGTCTAGTGTGTTGATTTAAGCCAGTTTAGATGAGGATTTGTGAAGAACTTACCTCTCTCTAGTTTTCGAGTAACAATCCAGAAAAATAAAGTAGTTAGCGAGGGGTGGATGCCTCAACTTACAATTATTAATATACTCACAACATCAATTTGTCTTTCTGTATCGACGAATTGATTGATATAACTCTATTGGGTAAATATAAAAAAAAATCTTTCCTTTTTTTAACTCTAGAGTTGCGTGGGAACGGATTTGTTGTTATTGCTAGACACTGCTGTTAAACCTCTAAGTTTACCTATGACAATGAATTACAATGACAAAGAAGAAAAGGCATTTTCTCATCAACAGATCGATACAATTTTCGGTTGGTAGTAAAGACAAGATATGCTATCGAAGCTCTTAAACTTCTAGAAAAATCGGCCCAAAACAATGAAAGTATTATCAAAATGCGTCGTGGTTTTTTTTTAAATGTGGAACAGACTACAGTCGACCCCGCTACAGTGCCATCCACCACTACGCCAAAACCTCAACAGTGCCATTTTTCGAAAAGCACGGGATTTTACTTCGATTTCTTTGTTAACAAAACCCCAACTACTACGCGAATTTTGGACTACGCGATTTTTTATTGCACCATTTTGTTTTTTCTTCTATATTTAACTCCGCTACAACGCGAATTTTATATGAGAGGCTTAAAAGGAGGACACAAATCGGAAAATTTCATCGCCGAAAACAGCTGTGACACATGCCTTCATGACTGCACATTGCACATATATATGTATGCGGCATAGTCACATAACACTGCTCAGTGTCGCCCCACTATATCTATATTTTTACCCAACATGACCGTTAATGTTACTTTGGCCTAGTTGGCACAGTGCGAAGTGCATACAAATTGGATATTGTTTTGGGTTGACAGTCTCCAAGTTTCCAGCCGCTACGTTACTATCTAAAACGAAAGCATGTAATATGGCGACTGAAAACGAGACAACGAATCGACCTTATAAGGTAAAAAGGCTATAATTGCCGAGTTTGACAGGCGAAATGCCATTGAAAACAAAGTAAACCAAACAAAGTCACAGTCCACTCTCGACTCATTATTTTAAAAATAAACAGATAAACAGACACAAATGTTTTATTATTTGTGTCATTTTTATTTTATACATTCAACTATTCTACTCCAGGCATTAGGAGTAATATTATAACCTTTTTAAACATACTGTACATGTAAAAGGTCTCGTTAGCAAGAACTTGAGTTGTTTCTTCATCAGGGCACTTAATAGTTAAAACCTTAAATTCATTACAGTGCCAACTTTTCCTTAACATGGAAATTGGCACTGTAACGGGAGTCAACTGTATATTTATATATGTTACAATTGTGGTTTGTTATGTACTTTCTTCGTTGTATTCTAAGTACAGAACGAGATTAGTTAACTGCTTAACTATTACAGAGACATCAAAAATTCTGAAACTGGTTGGGCGGTATAAATGCCGCCAGTCTTATTTGATCTATTGTTAACTTAGTTGTTGTTCAAATAAAAACCTTATTCCTATCATAAGATCTGGACCATGTGCTAAAATGTGCGACAAGAAGTGAAAGTAAAACGTTATGAGGTCAGAGTTGTTTGACTTATGTTTCTTTGCTTTCACCCTGAATCGTTGTGAAGATTTATGACTCCACTTCAACAAATACTTTGCTTGCACCTGTATTTTATTTGATCATTAAAGATCACGTGACGTTGCTTGTATTCTATTGGATAAAAACACTCACGTAACATTTACATTTAGATCTTTATTACATGAGCAAATAACCACTTTGTGTGTTTCATGTTATTTCACCAATAACAAGTTATAAATTAGAACTAACCTTTGATGCAAAGCATGTTCTACTTAATTATTGAGTTACCTATTTCATTTAAATTAAAACTTCTCTTATAAAAGATACTCAGTCAGCCTAGATTCTTATGTATGCCGGATTTACTCCATACGTAATAAAAAGACAAAAGCAAGCTAACATTCTGAGTTTATCGCATAGAAATATAATTGAGTCTTGTATCAAAGTGTGTAATAAGTAAATAATACATGAAGAAGATAAAACTAGACAGAATAAATGAAGATGATAAAACTAGACATAATAAATGAAGAAGATAAAACTATACAGAGTAAAGAAGAAGATAAAACTAGACAGAATACAAGAAGAAGATAAAACTAGACAGAATACAAGAAGAAGATAAAACTAGACAGAATACAAGAAGAAGATAAAGCTAGACAGAATAAAAGAAAAAGAAAAAAACTAGACATAGTCAAATACGAAGATAAAACGAGACAGAGTAAACGAATAAGATAAAACTAGACAAAAGTAGTTGAGCAAATCAAACAAAAATCAAACACTGAATTGGTTAAACAATAGATGTTTAGACAAATATTATTTGAAAATGAAAAAAAGCCAAAAAACAACAATATACGTATGATTTCATCTCAAAATGTTCGTAACTTAAATGTAATAAGCATATAATTTCGATCTTTATGCAACTTGGCCATTATATGATGTTGAGATTAAATCACATGAGGATATAATATAGTTGAATATTCATGAATACTAACTGTCAACTTAACCACATCCAAGAGGGAAGCAAACACAAAATATCGGAGACCCTTTACTAAAAATCGACAAGCACAAAACTGATAATGTAATCATTTTGGCAATGTATTTTAACTCAGGAAATTCCTGAAAAAAATATCCGTTAGTGTATGTTGTTTGAAATCACTAGCTCATCAATAAAAAGAACCGTTGGTGTATGCCAGTAACACAGGAATTTGATGAATAAAAAGGTCAGTTGGTGTATGTTAGTTAACACTGGAAGTTCATGAATAAAAAGATCCGTTGGTGTATGTTAACTAACACAGGAAGTCTATGAATAAAAAAGATCCGTTGGTGTATGTCAATTAACACTGAAAGTTCACCCATAAAAAAAATCGTTGGTGTATGTTAATTAACACTGAAAGTTCACCCATAAAAATAATCGTTGGTGTATGTCAATTAACACTGAAAGTTCACCCATAAAAATAATCGTTGGTGTATGTTAATTAACACTGAAAGTTCACCCATAAAAATAATCGTTGGTGTATGTTAATTAACACTGAAAGTTCATCCATAAAAATAGCCGTTGGTGTATAATAAATGAATGAGTTAACATTGACACAAATTTCACACCCGACACAAGAAAACGTCAGATATATACACATCAACAACTGATATACACATCAACATCTGATATACACATCAACAACTGCACATGTCACACTTTCTGCGCAATGGTGAAATAACACCCTGGGCGTTGACCCTGGTAAATCAATATCGAACATAACAAAAAAAGTTTGTGTAAACAAATCTACATTTTTAATTAAAGCAACATGTTACACTAAGACTTTTAAACGACTAATTCTTGGACGACAAAGTAGATATTGTGAGAGGGCAGTAGTGAGAGAGGGAATAAGTGAGAGAGGGGATAAGTGAGAGAGGGAATAAGTGAGAGAGGGAATAAGTGAGAGAGGGAATAAGTGAGAGAGAGAATAAGTGAGAGAGGGGATAAGTGAGAGAGGGGAGGGTTATTTCTTGAGTTTCTTATGCTGATCAATATGTAGATAAAATATCGGTTATGCAAGTAAATAACCAACAGGTGTGTGAGCGAGTTTTATTATATTCGTTACATATATGTATGTGTTATAAACAGGGTGAATCACAACCTTATACATTATATATTCCATCGATACTGGGTCAACTTGACCTTTAGGCACCTAGGAACTAGATTCTAGATCATTATTGATCATTAGTGGTCTTTCGTGGGTAATATATATTCTGATAGAACTCTTAACACTTTAAAATTGGCAAACATGTCAAATCAAAACAGCAGGATATCTTAAACAATTCAATTAATATGTCTTGAACATGGCATGTAGCTAAATATAGCATGCTGTTTTGTACCTCAACCATGTTTATTGATGCAAAAATGAAAAAGTTTTAATGTGAAAATAAAAATATCAGTTTTTAACGATGATTTTATTTACAATAATGAATAAATCAATGATGAGTTAAAAGTTATTGATGAATTATTTCCATTTAGGTGGTACACATTCTAGCTTATTATACATACTAACATTATTCCAGGTTTCAATATGATTTGTGTGATACTTTTTTGTAAAATGTGTGATACTATTTATAGATTTTCGCTTATGCGTTTAAAAAATGTTAAGAATGTTCTCAATTGTATATATTTAAACGCATGGTATACTCATGAAATCTTGAGAATATATCAAAACTGGAACTATTTTTAGATCCCTAAGAGTGTGTTCTAAACTTTATTAGAAAGCTGGTATGTGTAGCCACTACTGCCACAGGTATATAACACAATAAATCAAAGTGCCCACGAGGGACTTGTTATAATTAACGATAATGGTTCCAGACGTGCAACTCGTGATTTATGCTTCTGGCTCTTGGGTTATCAATAATGATAAGTGGTCCGCAGTGTCTTGACATCGAACGGCAAGTTAAACCGTCTGAACCCGCAAGAAGATGATAATCAATCCATATACGATAACGTTTAGTCCATCTGCACTACAGTATGATACAGTCAAACTTGTTTATAAATACTAGGCGGGGACATGGGTGAATGCCCCCCCCCCCCATTTCGGTCAAAAATGCTTTAACTCGCACAAGTTTGAATACATTTTGTAGATTTTCGGTCACTTTCGGCCACTGATTTAGCACAACATAAATGTGTGTGCCCTTTTCAAAATTACGCCCCTGATAAAGACCACCGATTTTCACGAGGAAATGGCTTTCAAAGTCACGTGGTCATTATAGAAAACAAGTCAATTAAAGGGTTAACAAATTTTATGATCAATTAAGACAACGGGTCTTTAGGGCAAAATTCTGCTATATTTGGGTGTCTTTAAAGCAAGTGTGCCTACTTTAATGTTTACCATAGAAGAGAGAGAGTCCAGGTGAGTTAACGGATATCATTCAGGATGTGTTTTTCTTTACCAAATTTGCGAAATTAACCACTGAAAACCAAATTAACCGATTCGCGAATAATTAAACTTTATTCAAAAAATCGATGTGCGAAATTATTTGTCATATTATCATTATAATCTACATGAATAAACGGTTATATTCTGTGACGTAACATGATTTATATTATGATCAAAAAAATTCGCTACTTAATTTAGAATGACCGCTCTATCAGCAAAACACAGTGTTTAAATCGATTGAAAAATCTCTTAAAAAGAACCTACAACAATTTCTTTGAAAGAACGTACAACAATTTCACGGCCGACATGCCTGTACAAATTGGGGGAATGTTTTGTGTAAATGTCAAGGGACATAACTTAAATAACGAGGGGAAACAACTTGAATAAGAAGACAAGCTAGACAAGCATAACAAGAGGTGAGAAAGGTAAACGTTGGAGTATCATCGTAACAAATTACACATCATTAAGAGCTGTGACAACCTGTTGCTATGCACAACATCGTGTCAAAAAATGATAGCATTGCACTATACTTTATGCTGTCTTAAATATCAGAACTTCCGACACAGCGCTAAGAGTCAAGAAGCTTGCTGTTTGGCTAATGTAATCACAATTGTCTTTCGTTTTGTTTTGAGAGAGAGAGAGAGAAGAGAGAGAGATAGAGAGAAAAGAGAGAGATAGAGAGAGAGAGAGAAAAGAGAGAGATAGAGA
>JAUUEB010495601.1:0-10526 GCA_032362205.1 Clione limacina
GCTGTCCAGCGTTCAATATCGCTGGTGCCCAAGTTATCACGCGGACATGCACTGTGTTCTATTGTGGCGCGCAACACACGATCCTTAACGAATCGTTTAAAGCGTAATATTGATTGCAATCCAAGCATGAATTTAACTTTCTTAATGTTTTTCAATACACATTTGATAAAGTTATATTTTATTTTTAAGTAATTCTGACATTTTACAATAAGGAAATGTTTCATTATTTTTCACGGTTTCGGCTTTGTACTCTTTCTGAGTACTCATGGATCTAGTTCAAGTGTTGTAATCCTGTAAATATGTGTAGTTTAACAATGCTGGGTTCACTGATAAAATACATTTCATTAATACAGGTTGTCTGATAGTCCTGGTTCAGGTGATGTAATTCTTGAGGTATATGTAGGATTTCTCGACGATTGGTTCACGGACTTAGTCGGATACGAATTCCAGATTTTGGTGGAAAGAAAAGCTTATGGTGACTGGCAGATTACTCAACTCAATGTCGACGGTAAGTTTAAAATTAAAGAAATATTTAAAAATAGTGGCTTAGTACCCGGTTTTACCCGGGAAGGATACACAAAAAATCATCAGCCACAGTTTTAACTCAATCTACATGGGACTTAAGCAAAATGTTGGTAGATAGTACCAGATGTGTAGTTTAGCTTTTGGTGAAAATCAGTAGACTGTCAGAAAAGTTATTAGCTGTTTAGTTGTTGGTGCATATTTATTTAGTTTCCAGACATCTATGAGGAAACGTTTAGATGAACTACCTAGAACGGTTTGAACTACTATTCACACATAGATAAACAAACAACTAAAGAGTTAATACACACTTTAAGGCAATAAAACTCTCGAATACTTTCAATATAATACACAGTTTCTGGTTACACCAGCAATATTTTGTCAAAAAGAATTAATTTAACTGCTATGCTGACAACTATTTTTCACTCAGATATAAGCAGATATCCAAACTTAAGATTCACGAAGTTAGATAGCTTATAGAGAGTTAATAGAGAGAAGATAGCCGAGTGGTTAGGGCGTTGGACTTAAAATCCGGCCGTCCTTAGCGTTGTGGGTTCGACCCCCGCAATGGGATAAATTTTCATGGTGAAAAATGTGCTGTCGTGGTCCACCTGTGTAATTGTGTAAAGCGCATTGAGCAGCTATGGAAATGCGCTATATAATACACATATTTTAAACGAAAAAGAATCGAATAGCTAGTGTTATAGCTTTTGAGTCTTAGAAATGTAGACAATGAAAATAGCACGTGTCTTGAGCTGACATTTCCACGTTGGTTCTCCCAGGTAAAGATTTTCAAGTGGGGACAACAACTACGTCATCACCAGTGACTCAGGCCATAACTCAAGCAAAGTCATTGACCACAGCTGAGGGTCAAGCTTCTTCAAAAGCAACTTCAAATAAAAACCTAAAAGAAGAAAAACTTACCATTGCCAAAACGACCTCACCAACAAAAGCAGAATCAATCACCACCACAACGAAGCCACAACAAGAAAGGTTCTTCAAGGTAGATTTGGTACTGATGACTGGCTTTTCATGGGACAAAGGTCTGACCGACAGAAACTCTGAGATCTATGTTGATCTGGTGTCATTCCTTAACACTATGGTGAGTTTTTATATTTGCCTATTTCGTCTGCTGCAGGCGCATAGCCAGGGGGCATGGGAGAAAGTCCCCCCATCCCATTTGAGATCCAAAATGCCCTAGATTTGCACACTTTTTAAGTAATCTCAAAAATGTCAGCCGATTCGCGGCCATTTCTTTGATAATATGCTATTAATTGCTCATAATTGCTCGAGATTTGGATAATTTTAAACCAATCTAGAAAATTTCCTTTGCTTAGATAATATCCGCGGTTGTCCCCCCCCCCATTTCAAAATCCTGACGACACGCCTGGAATTGACGATCGTCTCGTCAACGCGACACACTTAACGACGAAACGTTGCGTAACTCAACCACACCTTCAGATTAACATACTGATCAGACTGTTATGATGCCTTAAAGGGAGACTTAATGCAACACGTGTATTCCATTTGTTTCTGGATTTTAATTCAATAAATCATTTGAATAAGTACGTAGACAAGATCGGTAAGTTCTACATTACAGTGTATTTTTGTATACTTCTTCTTTGTATTCATAAATGTTATGTTTCAACAATTCATTTTTTTTCCCCCATTCTAAAATACAAAAAAACAAAGACTGACACAAATTGACTGCATACAGTACAAACTGGCATATTTATACATGCTTCATACCAATGTATTATATTTAAAAACAAAAATTCCTCCAGCAAAGCTTTTATTAAACTTTATAAGCAAAACACTTTTGGTGTAAATCGCTTGACTGAAAGAAATGTTATTAGCTTTTTGTTTTTTTATATATTCTTATTAAACGCGCCATGAAACAAACAAAAAAATGATCAGTAACACCTCCAACGCTACTCCCCTTCAAAATCCTAGCTAAGCACCTGATACCATGAAATTGATTTTCTTTTATTTATGTTCTTCTCATTTGAGACTAATCACGGTTATATTTTGAAAAAATAAGTGATAAAAGCAATAAAAAAAAGTTCAATGATATCTTTTTTGTTACTGTTTTAACCGAGTAGAAAGTTTAACGTATGTAATTTTACATTATTCAATTAAACTAATGTTCGGTATCATGATATAACTTTTGTGAAACATGTTTGCTCCAATACCTAGGCACAATAAAGTCAGCTAAAACTCACTCTCCTATACCAAATCAGAGAGCTGGAGGATCACTCTTCTAGTACTATCTTCTTCAATAATCTTCGATCTAAGTAATATGTACATGTCATATGCAGTGGCGGCGCAGTAGGACCCGCAAGGCCCGCGACGCGGGGGGCGGGGCGGCATTAAGTGGACCTCGAAGGGGCCTATCACTTGATTTTCTCCTTAAACTTAAGGTAGATGATAAACAACGGCCTCGAAGGGGCCCTTCTGAGGGAGCAAGTATGGGGCCTGATGGCATTTTGGCACCACCTATAACCTACTAGAGCCACAAGGCGGCCTTATGAGAGGATGTGTAGGAACTGATGGACTCGGGGCCCCATACAGAACCTACTTCTACTAGAGCTAAAGAGGCCCCTTATGTGAAGGCAATTAGAAATTAGAAATAAGAATGGCATCGGGGCCCCACCTTGAACCTTCTAGAGCTCAAGGGGACACATAACAACAGAAAGATAAAAATATATTTAAAAAGAAACACTGAAAAAATACAAGATTTGAATGTTTCTTTTTTCAAGTTCATAAGAGAAGTGCCACAGGGGTCTTTTCTTAAATGAGAAATTAGGGGTTCGGGGGAGGGGGGGGGTTACAGCGATTCTTTTTCAAAAATGTTCTTTCTTGAAAAGTAAGAATATTAGACTAATTACGCTTTTTATAAGAACCAGTTTTTCCGACTTGAGCCTCGATTGTTCTTATTTTCAAAGACAATTGTGACCATGATTTGGAGGTCAATAATTTGTTTTCAAAATGATCGGAAAAGATACATCTTCGATTAGCCGGAAACAATTTTGAAAAAACGAATCGTGATTTCTAACATTATAGAATGACATAAAAAAGGTCTAAGATCAGACTTTGATTCGACATTGATAGACCATACGTACAACATCATTGTTTTTCTGAATACATTTCGTTGGGGGCAAAGTTTTCTTTTATGGCAAATAAGGATCCTAAAAATAATGTCACATGAATACGTATTTCATGAGGTGTTTGCTTCTTTCATCGTTTCATTGTTATTCTATAAGGATCATTTTGTAAAACGGTCAGTCAAATGTCATTAAATTGCCTAAGAGCATAGCTCACATGGGACTAAAGACAATCTGCTTCCGGTCAATAAATCAGTCGTGTGGATGTCTGAACCAGGCCGAATCCTAAAGAAAGGTCAGTTAAGTTAATTGAATAATACATTTATACATCCATAAACATTAAAAACTATAATGAATACATTAACTCTATCCAACTTCAAACATAGCCTATCTGATTATAGATTAAACATATCTTCCCTACGATCATACAAACTCATATTCAATATTGTTCATGTTTATTAATCAAATTAAATTCCTGTTTTTTTCTAAATGTTGTTAAACTTTTGACCCCCCCCAAAGGAAAAATGAACTTTTTTGTAAGGGGGTTAGGTTTTGGTAGGGTGAGGTAGAATGAGGTGGGAGCTGGGGGGCCCCGCTTGTTTTTTGCAGGGGGCCACGCGATTTTCAGCTCAGCCACTGTGTGTATACAGTCATCGTCTGATCGAATCAAATTAGAAGTTTCAAATCCTATGGATATATTGTTCCCTTTTCAATTGAGGCCGATCACAGTGAAACAGCCTAATGAGGAATTTACAGAAGCTGAATCTTTCGCTTTAAAAAACCCGTCACAAACGTAACTTGTTTGCTTCTTTATGGTATGTATTTTGTCAAACAATTTTAGGAAAATATACTTTAAATAATGTTCATATGCGCTTTTTAAGGTGCATTTCTAGTTTGTATTATTCATTTTTATCCCAAATTGGCCTCGTTTCTGAATGTAAATTTAAGTACAGATAGCAATACTTACTACTGTACAAATATTAGTTTAATTAACACAAGTTATGCAGTTTAACTTATTTGTAGACAATGTTCTTTATTTCTGACACATCACATTCAAACTCTAGTATACATTATACCAAGCCAGTATTAAATCCATTGAAATTCCCGAAACAGATCAAGGAACACATATGAAAAATCATGCAAATCACATAACAAATACAACATTTCCGATGGCAACCCAGCATTCTTTCTCTTCGCCATACGTTTCTGAATAATAGCTTAATACTTCTTTACATTTTATGATACATCAATTCAACAGCAATTATAGATTATATTTAAATTTATTCTGACTGGGGCTTGGGATGACGCCACAGCATATCATCAAAGAGATTAAATGTTCTAAATGCTGATATCATGAGGCACCAATCCAGCGGCACACGAATACCTTTTCGGTAAGTTCAATAACAACCATTTTTAGCATGCTTTCACCATGCAAGATCCAACAACTGCAAACAAATGGCACTCTGTGGACGTCAATATACATGAACTTTATAAACAAAATGCACTGTCATAGGCCATAGGTCGTCCCTCTCGCATCGACGCCAAATCAGTTACACCCAACACTTTTTCTCCCAGAGTTGAATGTACCCGAGATGGGTCGATTCCCTGAGTGCAGTACTGCCTAATGCAACAACAAAGTACACTAAAATACTAAGATCTAAACTAACACCTGATACAATATGACTCGAGAAGGCCATGCACAAAACAAGTCATGTCAAAGTCTTTTTAATCAAAGAAGGTGATTTTCAAATGCCCATTATATAAAATTCATTTATGATATACAAAGGCCATTTAGACTGGCTAGACTGTCACACTCCACAGTCGGCTAAAATCTAACATAAATAACAAAGTGTTGAGATCTGCCATCTCACGTGACAGGTACAAATTAAACTGTAAAATGCAAGTTATACATTTAACAAATAAAGTGCAAAACACTTAGTTTACGACTTACAAATACAATATCCAAAGCACAACATAGGATCTGGACAACCACAATCTCCTACCACATTAATAATTAAAAGTACAATATATTAAGAGTAAGCTGTTACGCTGTTTCCTAAAACTACTTATTCTCTGTCTTATGAAAAGACAAGAACCATCCCCACCCGCCCGGGGTTTGTTACATTTTAAACACCCCATTCTTTATAATTGTTTATGACACTACAAGAAAAGGGAAAGAGCAAAGATAAACCCCTATTTATATAATACCGGTTATTCAATCAAAATCCCTAGCTTTAAAGATTTGGCTAATAAAAAGCTAACACCAAAGTGTAGGGCCAATGAGGAGCCAGAGCCAATCCCATAATACGCTTGGCAGATTGTGACCTTTTGAACGTGACCATGCCTGCCAGTAACATGGCAATTACAGTTCACCACAATTATAACAAATATTGCTGCCATCTTGAATAATTTTCTTGAGAGGGCAGCCATTAAAATAAAAAATAGTGGCCATCAATAACAAAACCCAACTGACTACAGCAATGGAAATAACCACATACTATTTCACAAGGAGGGGCTAGTGCTTAAATAATAAGCTGGTTATAAGTTCATGTTAGGGGTTCAAACCCCCCCCCCCCCATATGACTTATTAGTTACGAGTTCCACGCATGACATTCTGGCTAGTGTGTTGTCTTAAGATGACAAACACACAATGTTACATTATTATTTATTAAACATATGTTTATTCATTTCAATTATTGTAAAGCGCATTGAGCAGCTATTTAAAAGAACTATATAAATGTATATCGTTATTTGTTATTATCAAGATATTGTTTTGAGCGCCTAATATCTAATTAGGTCTAACTTCTTTTACATATCAATTTACATAGATATATTAACGGTAATTGACAACATACATGAATAAGAAATGGAATATCCATAGCCTTTGACAGATAATAAGTGGAAAAATTATGTACATATAATATATATCTATATCATGTTTAAGCAAACTAGAATATATATTGGTAAAATAATTTACAACAACAGTAATAAAGATAATGAAAATTGTAAGTTCTAAGAAATATAACAAACAAGAATTTTGGGTACCTAAACGCTTCCTCAATTCGTCGATTTGGTCGATTATTACCAAAAAAGTGGCAGTGAAAAATTCAAAATGTCTACAAAAATATTAGTTTAAAAGTTGTCGAGTTTTAAAAGTTGTAAGCCCCTGGTACTTCCTCTAAAAATCAGCTGAACAGTAGAAGAAAATAATAAGAAGAAAGTGTCAAAAGACCAATCATCTTGTTTAGATAGTAAGAGACCTTTAAAAATTAGTAATTTTTTCAGTGGTTTTCGCTGAGGAGCTTGGCAATTATTAGTATGAAATTCTTAAATAACCCCTAGACCAACGAACATACATCTTATAGTCAATTATATGTATATAGATAAAGATACTCACAAAAATATTCAAAATAAATTCCTTTTACCATTGATGAAGCTTACGCAATGCAATTACTTTTTCTCATGCCTGTATCAAACATACGCCGACGTCCTCTAAAGAAAGTTACATCAAGACCAAATGATAAGAGTGAGACCCCGTGTTGGACTCACATAGGCTTGTCATACCAACCTCAACTATCTAATCCTAAAACTCAAATAATGCTTTGTTATTTTGATACTAATCAAACGGTTCAGTTTTCACAGGTGGCTGGACAGGGTAAAAAAAGGTTTGTCATACCAGGTTATAGTAAAAGTCAAAAGGGAAATATACATAAAGAGACAAACCTCTTGAACATTTATATCGAGGTTATTATAATATGGCACTCATCAAAATTCAGAACATGCCAAACATGCCTACACGAATAATGTTTTATAAAATACGCACCAGGAAAGCATCTTGATTGAAAAGAGTTTATAAACAATCATTTCACCGTAATGATGAAGGTGAGGATTGCTTATGCTTAAAACATGCAGTGCCACTAATTACCGTTCGTTTGTCTTTTTTGCTTTTAATGTGGCTGAACTTTACATGTAAACATGGTCTTAAACATATCCCTGTACTTGTAACTTCTTTTGTAGTAAGCGATTATGTTTATAGAGGCGTTGATAGAAATGAAGCAAAACAAAATTTCTAAAAAAACATATTTCAAGTTTCGATCGAATGAAGGGGTGGCAAGCAGAACGATGGTAATTATACAATGGGGCAAATTACAAATAATGGAAATCACAGCAACCGAAATCACCATTTGTATCAACTTTGCTTCCTTTTTCATCCTAGTAATATGAATGTTTGATTGAGTATTAAAATTTGTTCTGTCCCTGAATGCTGATGAAAGTTTTAGTTTTCCTATCAGAGTTCCGGTACAGATAGAGATGATGACTTGTGCAACGATTGGTTGAATTCCCGTGGCTATTACCGCTGAGACATTCTGCACATGCTCCTTTGTTTCCGACGTCCATTTAATCAACCGTGTCTTGTTGTATTGTGGGTCAAAAGTCCATCGGAGCTCTTGAGTGCAGAAGTAAGGAATGGAGCCCAACACGCCCCACATAGTAATGATACACATTACAACGAATGTCAGTCTCCTGGTGAAGATCCTCTTCACTTTTAGTGGAAAAACAACACACATACATCTCTCCACAGACAAATATGTAGCTGCAAATGTTGAAATAACGTACAAGGTACCAGCTAAAGGTATAAATATGGTCGTTGACAAGCTTATTGGATCAATTTCAAAGCCTACATACAAGCGGTCCACCAATATACTAGACGCCGCGAGGCAACAACAAACTGATATGCCAAAGTCAGAAATTGATAGAGTTAAGAATGTCAAACTAACACTTTCTTTATATTGGCGGAAATATATGATGGTATTGATAATGTTAGTTACAATGCCGATTAATGAGATGAGAAATAGAAGTACGATGCTAATGGTCAATCGGAAGATGTCCAAAGGGTCAGACGCCAATAAAAGAGGACCCGGATAAATCATAACTGCTAATTGTTTGTTTCACTTATTTACTTGACGTATATCAATTAACGATGTTAGAAAATATATCATTAAAGATGGGCCAGCAAATCAATGAAAGAAAAATATGTCCACGTTATTGAATGATACACATGGAAAAGATTCACTGATTTTCAACTTCGTTCTAATCTTATTTTCAAAATGTAAAGAAAGCCGCAAAGCTGTATTATATACCAGGCTATTCAAGCTCAGACCTCTCACTTCACTGTTTATGTTTGTACAGTTAAAGGTAAATTAGCATTGTTCCAGACGAATCCCAATTTGACGTCAGTGACTTCTTTTATAATGCCCAACTTTTATTCGCACTTTAACATCAACCAAACTCTACTAACTATCGTATAAGTCCAGACGCTAGATGGCATTTCAATTCACACCCCCCCCCCCTTCCCCCCAAAAAAAGCCAAACATATTAGTGCCAAAAATATTTTGTCTATGGTATTTACATACCAAAACCCAGTGCCGCAAAATAATTGGTTTCCAACGTGTAGTAATTCTAGTAATTTCTAGTAATTTCTTAAGGTAATCCACCATTGTCTTTGTGGATATGTGTACTTGATGATATAAGTTGTCTTAATTTG
Source organism: Clione limacina (assembly GCA_032362205.1). Classification (NCBI taxonomy): domain Eukaryota; kingdom Metazoa; phylum Mollusca; class Gastropoda; order Pteropoda; family Clionidae; genus Clione; species Clione limacina. Next base: position 9,172 of record JAUUEB010495601.1, read on the forward strand.
TATTGTAATATCAGTGTTCTTGCATACACTATTCTTGAAATAAAATGTGACAACAACTTAGAAAACGGCTTTTAATGAACGATTAAAAGAGCCTCTGTGCAAGATTGCAGATTCTTATCTTGGACGATGGCACCACAAGTGTTCACAAAATTAAGATAGAACATATATCATCAACAATCAAGTGCCATAACTCTGTTAACAAGATTTGTAAAATACTTGGGTTCAATTTCAAATGGTTTATTAGGCACTAAGCCAAACAGTTACAACATTTGCAAGTATATGTACATTCAAAATGGCAATGAGAAAAAAAATGTAAAACCTAGGAGAAACGAATAAAAACAAAATGAAAAACATTTTAACCAATTGGCTGAAATTATATATAAACGCGCACAAAATAACACACAAACATTCTTACAGTCACTCATTCAATCAGATTGAACATATAGGCTTGATGAGGCTTAGGTAAATAAAGCATTTAATATTACTTTAAACACTTTCAGAAAGCATCATTAATTTATGGGAAACTTGTTTATAGAAGCTCACTAGAAGAGCCTATGTGCAATATTTCAGGGTCCTGCTTCTAAAAATGTGTTCAGTACATGAAGGACATATATAAAAATCATAACATGTAATTAACTCTGTACAAAATGATATTTTCTTCAAAAATCGAGATAACGGCTTTTAGGGAACCACTAAAAGTCTCTGTACACGATTTCAGATTACTACCTTTGATAATGTGACCACAGCATATTCACATAATCAACAATGAACAAAAAGCAAACAGTCAGGGGCCATAACTCTGTCAAAAAGATCTTTCAAAAAGTTGAGAAAGTTCTTTTTTGAAGACAATGTGCTAAATTTCAGATTCTTAGCGCTAAACATGGGACCATAGACTGTTTGCCAAATTAACAAATAACATATAGCAATTAATTTAAGGGCCATAACTCTGAAAAAAAATATCTAACAACATTGAGAAAGTAGTTTTTATAATAATTTTATAAATCGTGACTGAAATACACGCAGTTACTCCTCACAGAAATCGAAACCGGGATATCCGCGTTATAAGCAGATCGCACTACCTACTAAGCTACAGGGTCCTCCAGGGGGAGGGGTACTTGTACAACCTTCATCACTCCGATACCATATAGATACTGCAATTGTCTCTTGTACTGGTCACAATTGAATAATAATCTTTAATACGAATTGTTATCTAAATTGCCGAGATTCCTATTATGTATACTTTCCCCACAGTGTATTGTTAGAAATGTCTGGTGTCACGCAGTGTTAGGCATGAGTATTGAGATTCGGTACTCGAGTAGAGTAGAGTATTGAGCGGAATTTTGGAGTGGAGTAGA
>JAUUEB010495612.1:0-18589 GCA_032362205.1 Clione limacina
TTACTCTCATTCTCACTCTTTCTCTTTCTCTCACTCTCACTATCACTCTCAATCTCACTCTCACTCTCACTCTCCTCTCACTCTCACTCTCTCTCTCACTCTCTCTCTCTCTCTCTCTATCGTATTATATGTAGCTGACTCCTCTTTTTAGAATTGATTGTAGCTATGAATTGACTAAGAGCATACAATAAACATTTGGACATCGTCAAAGATAGGCATCTTAGTGTTGCACAGAGGCTCTTTTAGTGGCTCACTAAAGATGTTTTTAATTATTTTTGAAAAGATCATTTTGATTGATTTCATTCACTGTGTGATTTTTATGTATGTATCTCACGCAGTGGACACATCCTTGGTCGTAGGACCCTGACATCTTGCACAGAGGCTCTTCTAGTGGGAGCGTACCGGTGTGTCCCCATACCGATGTTTCCCTGTGCTGATGTAGGCTCATTTGTACACGTGTAGGCACACTTAAACACATATCGACACATTTTTACACATGTAGGGACATCTTAACACATGTTGACACAGTTTTACACGTGTAGACATAGCTTAACAAATGTAGGAACAGTTTTTCACGTGCATGCACAGTTTTACAGATGTCGACACATTTGTACACAGGTAGGTTCAGTTTTACACCTATTGGCACATCTTAACACACTTATACACAGATTTACACATGTAGGCACCTCCTAAACAGATAAAGACAGTTTTAGACATGTAGCCATAGCTTTACACATATAGGCACAGTTTTACACGTGTAGACATAGGTATGGGGAAACATAGGTACGGGGACACAAAGGGATCCATCTCTTCTGGTGACATTCTAAAAAAGTTCTAAATCTTTCTTTAGCAGAGTTATGGTCCTTATTGAGATTTTGCTGTATATTCTTTGTTAATTGGGTAAAACGGCTGTGGCCTCATCGTCAAATATACAAATTTGAAATCGAGGACAGGGTTAGTGGCTCACTAAGGCCCTTTCGCTTAAACAATCGATTTAAGACTGAGGCTACTCAAAATTAACAAGTTCTAGTTGTGAAGGCCTTTTGAAATTTTTAAAATTATTTTCGTGTTTGTCTCTCACCCAGTTGACACATCGTTGGAATTAGCATCTTGCGATTCTGCATAGAGGCTCTTCTAGTGACCTTCTAAAACAGTTTTCTCAAAAAAATTAAGAATATTTGTTGACCTTTTTGAGTTTTTTTGTAATACAGTAAACAGCGGTAAAACAGAAAACCAAATCTATCGATAATACTCGAAGACTACTTGCCTCAAGTTTTGAAGTAGTCTTCAAGTAGTTGGCAAGGGCGTCCGCAGGATGTCGTGACCATACTGTTGCACCTAGGACTCATGAAATTTATAAAATCGGCTCTTCAAGTGACTTAATATTCACGTCTCTCAAATTTGAAAAAAACAGATTTTTTTCCCAGAGTTGTTCTCCCCTTTTGAGTTTTCTCTATATATCCTTTGTTATTTGTCCTGACGGTTTCTCCTCACAGAAAATATGCATCTGTTCTCTTTATCATTACTTCTCAGCTGTAACTTTGTACGTAATCATAAAAGAGTACCTTCTGAAGCCGGAGAGCTGCCGCCTTCTGTGTAAAGGGACACACCAAAATGTTCAAAAATGAAAGTGTAAAGCAGTGGCTAACGCAAGATAAATCCCCTGCATTTGCCTCGACCAATTTGATTCTAAATGAGTTGATAGCAGGCAAACGTTACAAACAAACAAATAATAACTTCTTATAAATCTAATATTTAACATTGACATTGTTGTTAAATGCAATGTGTATTGTAACATTTCAGTCAATGGCAGCTTGTTTTTTTTGGGTCAATTTGTATTAAAGATATTTTGATTTAGAATCAACATCAGATAGATGTGCTTGATATTACTCATGATAGAAAAGGGAAGTGCTGTCAATTTGCAATTGATTTTTTATGACAAAGTTTGCAACGAACAGCAAAACATAAAACTTGAAGGTACTTTTTACCAAGGGCCTATCCCCTTTCCTATTACTATTCAGATGAGAAAACCGTTTGATTAGAATTTGATACATTAAGACTTATGGTAATCTGAAGTCTGAAGGTAAACAAAAGAAAGTTTTAAGACCAGCTAATGTACAAGACACCTTTTATATTTTCTGTTTCGTATTTCAGCCACTTTAAATTCTAAAATTAGGAAAAATAAAATTACAAAGTTTACACATGAAAACTGAAGTCCAAATAATGTACTTTTTTAATAAACACTAACATCAAATTGGTACAACACTAGGCAAATAAGAACATTACAGCAAAATAGCAATAAGCTAAAAAGGTACCCAATTTTATTTCAATGCATGCCTTTGCATATCACTTATTATAGTTTTAAAAGTCGTGATCAATGGATCTTTGTAATCTGTTTTGATTTGAACTTAAAAGCCATGTAAAAGTGACAAAAATTATGACCGATGTAACATTGACTGACAAAGTAAAATAACCCAGCACTACATTCATATTTTTAAAAGTATCACAGTCTAGTAATTTCAAATATTTTGAAAAAGAACAGTTTTAAATAAGACATTTGTCCCTAAAAATGACAATGGCTTTTTTTATGGAAAAAACAAATATGAGAAGATACACAGTAAATAAAATAAAAAGCGGTTACTGGATTTTTTATATCATGATTAAATGTTGCTTTCTAAAAATCATTTGAATTAAGCAATTAGAAATGTAAAGCAATATGAAATCACAGAAAAATGTGAAGCACATGTATAAAGTAAAGCCATTATCACATTAATTCAAAGTTAATGTTTGTTCATTTGCCATTTCTAACTGATCTAGACCCCCATGGTCCAAACAAAATGTCCGGCAAAAAAGGACACAGAGTAAATAAGATTCATACACCAAATGCTTAACATTGCAGATGATAGATGATTATTCAAGCACAGGAAAATTTTACACATGCAAAGATTGAAGGAATGTCTGCGAAAATTAACATCTGTGATGGAACTCTTCCAGGTGTCAAGAAAATGAAAAGACAAATGAAAACAATGGGAATGAGGGAATGACATGAATTGAATGAGTTCAGATATCAACTAAAAGAAAGAAATTAGCATACAGTAATTGAATAGAATAGGTAGGGTTAGAACAACAATCATATCTCCCATTGAAATTGATTTGTAACATCAGGAGCAAAACAGAATGAAGCTGATGGTCTGGATGGAATGGCAATACAAATATAAGTGTAATGTATGACAATAATCATGAAAAAGCATTGAAATATCAACATGAACAAATTATGTAAGGTAATAACACATCCCTGCATTTATCATCATGAATAAACCACATTCACATCCAGCCCATACTTTTTTTAATGTAATTCGATGGCGGTTTCAGACCTTTATTTTTTTAATTGTGAATCAAACTATTCCATTTAGTTTAAAAGTAAAACTAGAAAGTGTGTCATTTTGTGAAGAATTATGTAATAAGAAATATGACGTTTATTCAATTGATTCCAGTTATTGAGAAAAATTGATAAAAACTATTACTTGTGAGTAGGTTACCTTATTAGATTCAAAATTCCATGTAATTGAATGAAAAAGGATTTTGAATTTCGTAAAAAACATGGGAAATACACATCCTTACTTTCTTAATGGATATGAAAGAAAAAACTTATCTTGTACAATAATTTTCATCAAGAATTCTCATTGTTTGCTGTCAAAAACATTATGTTTTTGTTTTTTTTTATTTATAAAGTAAAATTTTGTTGTACTTGGTAACAAATAATTTGTAAAAAGTGATAGTACTTAGAAGAATTCCCCTAATTTCCATTAAAATAAGACTTATTCTGAATGTTCTGTCTGCATTCAGTCATGCAAATAATATCAAAAGACTGACTAAAATTGTGCAAATAATTTAGACCATTCCAATCAAATGCAACTGATAGCAATTGGTTATTCTTTACACATAAAAAAGCAACACCTAAACAATGCTGTTTTGTCTTAACAACGTATCTTGTCTGAGTAAGCGGAAGAAAATAAGTAACCCTCATACATTACAAGGTCAAAGGTCATGTCACCATAGCAGAATGAAAACCTTTCACCATCAACTTGTTAAATCAAGTTTTGTCAGTGATATTGAGATTATTGATCTTCTAGTTATCCTGATACCTGTCACAATAACTGTGACCACCCAGCTTTATCACTTTAGTTATAAGCAGAGTTATGTTTCCTATCTTTTTTTTTACTTTCTTAACAAAGGCACAGAGTTTAAGATTATTTCAGAGGCCTAGCAGGAACAAAAAACAAATAAGTTAGAAAAATTTCAATCACACAGAATATAATTTCACAAGAAAAGCTTTTGTTGTGATGTTTCTTTTGCCTGTAACATTTATGACATTGAAGAAGGTGTCGCAGATGACTGTTTGATGGGAACATCCTGACACATCATAACATCTCAGAGTAGTAAGAGATGAGATGTCATTTTGATAACCAGTCCTTCATAACAATTTGCTATGTTACTTTCCCATACAATTACCTTCCTCTTCAATAAATCAGAGATTGCAACACAAGTCAGGTGAAACTGAAATAGAGACAATATCTAAAGAAGCAAAAAGAAGTAAGAGAAAGTTGCCTGGTCGGTAGCGATGCCTCATGAAATCTTGTAGACAGATGAATCTGGCAACGCATCTGACAACAGCATGCAGTAGAGCATCTGGCTGAATAGCCCAAATTGGAATCATGTAACTGTACAGCCCCTACTTGCATGACTGAAGAGTACTCTATTGGTTCTAGATATCTTGCATCCACAGTAAATTTTGACGTAAAGCACATTACAAAGTCTACAAGAAGTAACAGATACATAATCCTGTACAGTAGGGATTTTGTTATTAAAAGCTCAATATATTTAAAATAATCTCAAATCCAAATGGTTCATTTAAATCAATCTGTACAAATGATAATGATGGCACATACAAAAATGAGAATCAATCATCAATCATTTATTCAACAGAGTTAACTCAAGTAACCTTGCTTACTTGCTATTGTAAATACTCATGCTTGTTTGATTATTAAAGACTTAAAAACAATGATTAATCTCAAATCTATGAACTTTATGTGAAGTCTTCTACTATAGTGTAATATCAACATGAACAGTTTTAGCAACGTTTGCTTGAGTTAAACCTGCTGAATTGAAGGTGCATGAAAGCAGAAGTAAAATATTCACACAAGAAAACAGTCACAACTTCATTAAACTAGTTCATTCTTTGTACAAACAAAAATTTCATTCATTCAAAGCTTCATTAGTTTGATATAGTTATTTGATCAGTGAATAATTATCAATATTATCACATGATACGCTTAGCAAAATTTAACCCCTTGATTTTTATGACCTAAACATTTAAACTTAAAAATCCAGAGTTTTATGACAAGGAACTGGAAGGCTATTTGTGGAGCTTGTGACTTACAGCTTCATTTGATATCTTTAAAGTAATAAGTCAGTGTATATTTCTTATTACTGACTTCATCCACCAATTAAACAAAGTAAAAGAATAAACTTTGTTAAATACAAAGCTGGTGGTAGTTGAATCTCTCCAGAAATCACATGGCAAGTTTAATTATATTAAATGCTATGTTTAATTTGTTTTAAAAAAAATACTTTTTGTCTTTTTTTAGCACCTTTCAAACGTATAAAGATAATTGACTAACGCATAGCAAAAGTTCATTCAAGCATGACAGAAAGAGGTTTATAATTAGACAAAAATATCTCACAAAACCAATCTATTCACAGCCATAATAATGCCAGATCCTTTTCAACGACAGCAAGTCTCTGCCTTAAATCATGCTCCCATCTAATGTCACAAGGTTTTTTTACAAATATCAGCCACTATGGAACGATAAATCAAAATAAATCCGCCATACGTCACATTCCAGATCAAAAAGCTACTGTAATGGCTTATTCTATTGATGCACAAATCACCAAACAGTAAAATAGAAAAACAAAATAGTAACTATTGGCATCTGTGTTGAATTTATTTAATTCCTACAATAAAATGTGCTACTAATATACATGTCTTTATCATAAAAAGATTTAAGACAATTTTAATAAATAATGCCCAATATGTGTCAGTTGCATAATGTCACAACCTGCCTAATATCATGATTTCGTTGTTTCCTTTGGGGCATGAGATAAGGCAGAGACTACTGTAATATTATTTGTTTATTAAGTCCAAAACAATTATGCAATAGATCATTTCCTTTATACCACCATAATACTCTCACTCTCTTGCAGACAAAGAAAATACTCAAACAATCTCCTTGCAGTTAACAGTTCATACACCTCATATAATTCATCAACATTTGAAAACATTATTTTCAAAAACAGGGGTGCTGAAAAAAGTAACAAAATATAAATCAAACAAAGACTTTTCAGCTTTCAGATCATTAGCTTGTCTTCTTGCTTGGTACATAGACCATGACATCACCACCTTGGATATCTTTGAACTCACAGTCCACCTGAAGAACAGAAAGATAAATGTTTACTCAATAATGATAACAGTTATAATCATAATATACATCATTTATTATGAAATTTCCATTTTTACAAGGTACGCTAAGCGTAAAATCAAATATCAACGATAATACAGCGAGAATAACATAATAATATGACAATTTCACAACAGCCACCCATTAAAAGATAATTTACAAGATAAAAGTCATAAAAATCTATCAGTAACTCCAATTGTAATTATGAAAGAAATCCAAATGCCTTGAAAACATTTTTGTACATCTCTCTAACTCTGTAAGTGTAAATAATCTCGGTGATAGTGAAAAGGGTTGTAAAATTTAAAGAGAGATATTACATAAAATGCGTTGGGAATAAATAAAGTAACAATTCATAAAATAACAAGTGCTCTACTAATATTATACCTTTGAAGGTGTGAGAGATTCAAATTTGTCCATCTAGTCCGACTGAATTTTGCATTAGTGTACTGGTTTTACATACTAATATTTTCCCAACACATGCTTTTCTTTACACATTTTGAGTTAATACTTAGGTGCTTCCCTTTACCCAGATGGCAGCCGCTATCACTCTTTAAAAGGTACTCTTTAATTAGGCTGTTAAAGTGCTACAGTAGGTAGGTAGGATGTCGCAATTTCTCAGCTACTCTTCCTTCAACCTTCAGCAACCATGGAATGTTTTATTGTCTGTCTACCATAGGTCATAGGTCAAGGTGTTTGTCTATCAATTAGGATCTAGAAACTTATGCAATCACTGATAATAAATCTATTTGCATGAATAAGCACTGTCACTAGATACCATAAGCCTGTTTTAACATATTTTCAACCATGAAAATGTGTCCCATTGAATTGCTTTAAGACAACAGGATCTGAAGTCAGTCACCTAAGTCACTTGGCAATTGTGCCCCTATACATGTAATCTAAATTTTCAAATTTGCAGGTATGCTCATGTTCAATACTTTGCATACACAATCCTAAGCTAACCTTTTTATGTTTGAAATTATACATTCAGAATGAGAACTATCTTTAGAATAGACTATTGATCATTTGGAGTAACTTTGGATGGTAGCAATACTTTGAGCTCTCAGTTTGTATAAAAGGGTATATACACAAAATAGTGATCATAAGGCAGCAAGGAACTGCCAGTTGTGCTATACTGTCATTGAGCAATTCACAGTTTAGGGATCAACAGGTAGAGAGGAGAACTTGACAGGGAATATTAACTTGACCCTAATGAGCATCTCTAGTGGTAAATGTACTAGAGTGGATTGTTTGAGTGGATTGTTTGAGTGGATTGTTTGAGCAACTTGTGACAGTCAATACCTACTCAAATCAGCATGGTAACATGGAGTTCATCCCGACTGTTGGATAAGGGTATTGTTTGTGTTCAAATCATTTGAGTTGATGAAAGAGTGAAAATGATAGAATGGATGAGATAATGATAGCTAGTTATGCCTAATATGTTTGAATCTGAATTAAGTAATTTAATATTAACATGAGTACTATAAAGTATTGTACTTCTTATGATGCATAACTTTTAGTTTCAAACTGTTAGGTTGATTTTGCTCTGTGATATTGGTGTGATATTATGGTATAGCTACTCCTCTAAAAAATGAATTACTAACTTAAATCTCTAAAACCAGATCATGTACAATGTGGTGCTTTCTTTCTCTATTATAAAGACAAACGGAGAAGGAACAATTCTCAGAAAATAAATCAGAAAGCAAATCAGGTAAGTAAGTCAAGGTATGAACTTAAATATCTAAGTCAGAAAATATAACTGGCTGTCTTGAACTTGATTTGGACTCCTGCACAACCTTTGTAATTACTCTAATCAATTTTCAGTCTCTTTTCCTAAAAGTGATGTTTTTAATAAAAATGTATTCAAAGTGATGTTACTTCAACATTTTTTAATCAAAACCGCTTTAAAATGACACCAAAAGTACTTTCAACTACATAGATTCCAAAAATAACAAGAAGTTTTTCACAAAACAGACTAGTGACTAGATGAGAGGTCTATATTATGTAAATTTGCTTAGGTCACCATACCTGTCTGAATTTGGCATTAAGAATGGCAAGAGATGACTTTGAAGGTGTGATGAAGTAGCTACTCATTGAGTCGCCAGAGACAATATGTCTATGTACAGGTGATGGATGCCATGCGTCTGATGTGTTCTCATACTTGGAACCTTTGACATTGAAATAAAAGTAAAGAAAAATTAGAACATTCAACAAACACATCATGAATAGAACACACACATTTCTAGATTCAATATATTTGGAAGAAGATGATGCTATTACATCCTTGGACCAACTGGTTAACTTATAACCCGACAGATTCACCACCAAAGTGATCTGATCCAGAAATGTGAACATTTTAATTCTCAGTAAAAAATTACAAAAATTTACAAGTAAAGTGCCATTTCTAAAAAAGCTAGGATTACGAATTTCCAGTATACATTAAGACCTTTTGAGTTATGCTCATGTTTCAAATTTGGTAGAAAAATACCAATAAATGTAGAAATGAGGGCAAAAATGTCAACAGAATTAATGTGAAACGGACTATATCATTCACGTTATAGCTCTGAGATAAAGGGACCATCAGAAAAAGTTGGATAATTGTAGGATTTCAAAGCCTGAAAAAAAAGGACTATTGATTTATGAATTTTTGATTCATATAGTCCAATTCCAATTCATATAGTCCAATTCCAATAGTATGAAATCTATTACCGGAAATATTGAAATTCTGTGTTCATTTGTTATAAAGTTGTATGCCTTAGAAGTGAGGATGTAATTCATAATACAGACCTACTTTGTTTTCTGCAAATCTAGACCTACATTTGACGTCTTTTCTAAACAAGGCCAATAAATAGGGTTTGACTACGGGTCTTTTTAAACAATAAATTTATCAATTTTTAGAATTGCTTGATGAAACAAAGACTAACTGCTTGAGAATAAACAGACGGTTAGTTCTATGAATTATTTTTTATATACTTTTTGTTATCAATATCTTTTTAAAAGAAAAACTGATTTCTAAAAAAGACAACCTTCATAGATTAAATGTGCCTAATGGGAACAAATCAAATAATTCCAATATATCTTAATAATACAAAGTTTATGGTAATAAAAAATCCTAGTACAAAGCTCATAGTAACAAGTCATATAATTGCCTCTTATATTGAATAATTATTCATAAAGAATGACTTAATACCTGGCATTTTCTCAACTTTGCCAGTGATAAGGTTCATGATGATGATGTCATCATCATCAGCAGAGGTCAACACAAGATCATATCCATGGTGTGAGGTTGATGGCAGGAACAAGACATCACTGATACTGGCACTGACGGTCACTTCATATGTTCTTTCCATTACTCCTAGAAGAAGAAGAAGATGATAAATCATTTAATAAAATTGACAGGGATAACCAACAGATTATTTAAAGAGACAGCAAGAAAAAACACCAGCCCTACATGCACATGAACTTGATGGTTAATAATATGTAACATTTAATTATAATGACTTAGTATTACTGCAGTTAAGAGGGATCAAAAGGTGATCTTTGACTGTCAAAATCCATCCGTTTTTTGCTTTTGTAATATTTCTTACTACTCCAAAAGTATTTACAGCTTTGTTGATTCTTCATCTTTTTCAATTATATTTTTTACCATTGCTGCTAATCTTGCTGCCTTATAATCTAACTGCTTCTACATTCTCTATGGTCTCCTGTGTTTCCTAAAGTGCCCTTACTTTCACACTTCTTTGCATTGAACATGAATCCTCTGCAGCTAGTCACAGGTCATCTAGAGTGTTCCTTTCCATGTATTTAATAAAGCAGTACCAATGTGTTGTTCATTATTCCTTTCATTGGTTAAGAATTACATTTTTACTTTTTTATCAGGTACACCATATGCTCCCATAATGGTAGGGTTCTAAAGCCCTTTTCATACAAGAAGGTTATTTAAGTACTAGACTTTTCATTATTAATAGGGGATATCATAACAGATGACACAAACCTTCATTAGAGATGGATGTAACAACAACTTTGCCAGTGAACTCATCTACAGTAATGAGATGGCGTGAATCAGGGGAGACAATAGGTTTGCCAGACAGAGGTGTTGATGAGATGATGGTATCAGTCACGTAGTCCATGATAAGCTGGACAGAGTGTTGGTCTGACGCTGACTGACATTGGATCAATATGTGGCCACCTGGAGGGAACCATCAACACAATATTAGTAAACAAGAAATTATAACCTCCATCAATACAAGTCATGCTAATTAATGGAAATAAATGGAAGAACAAAAAAGGCAAATTGTGTATACAATCATGATATCTTCTAAAATATGTCTAAATGATATCAGTACTAACGGCTAAAGAGTTTAAACTTGATTTGGTTATTCTTTTAAATTACTGTGTAGCCCTTTTATTTATTAAGTCGTTTTAAATTTAATAATACAAAAAAAGCTGACAGGCCATCCTGATATAAGATGGATACTTATATGAAATAGGTTAGCTGCTGCAATAAGAGATACACTATAAGAGAGGGTTATAAAATATACACTAAATATCAAACTGTCAATACTTCTAGAAAAGTACAAATGATAATTAGGGTAAAATACGAAACTTATAAAAGTTAGACAATAAATGTCTATGATCACACTACACAAAATTGAAGCCAAATTCTTACATCATATTCTATCATGATTTTACTCATTAGAACCGAAATTTATTGATACTTGACTTATGAGAATATATGACGTTAAACATACCTATAGGCACAAAGGCTACATTGCGAGGAATGCAATCATAACTGGTGAGATCAATGACTTTGTTGTAATTCATATCTTCCAGGCTCATCTTGTACAACTCAGTCTTCCCAGCATGTGACACATAGCCAAAGTCAAAGTCATGGTCAAGGTCATTGGATGTAGCAATAAACACATTTTCAACCTGTCATTATGAAAACAAAAAATTTAGTCTATGCAAAGACACAAAGTATGACCTTATAGTTCACTACATAATAGAAAATGATATTTATTTAGCCTTACAAGCTTAGTATACTTTACATGATACTATTATAGCCACAGAACAAATGGAGACACACATGTACATTCAGACTATACATGAACAAGATCACCACATGAAAAAAATCAACAAATAGCATTAACAGACTTCATAAGTGATGACTCCTACTTACCTAATAACATTGTCAATACCCCCCCCCCCTTCTGTATTCATACAAATTATCTATGAAGCACCTGTCTTGAATAATAAAACTATAATATACAACCAAAATGGCTGCTTGAAAGATAGGTGGCCTAGTTATACAATTTAGTTTATTATTTAGCTATAAACAATTGTATAAGAGCTTATAACACATCAAATCTTGAAACTCATAATATCTATTACTTATACAAAATGGCAATTAAATTATCATGAAAAGGAAAAGTAGTCAAAATTACAAACATTTTTGTATTGAACAATAAAAAGTTCATTATGGTTAAACATGGACTAATTATGGAAAATAAAGTTTATATTGAAACTTCTAGCGTCTAATATAAATCTTGTATTTACCATATCAAAATGGTTGCCAATAGGGTGGGTATGTACAGATCTGTGCTGAATGTGTTGACTGGCATCTCTGATGACAACGATAGTGTGACTTCCTGCTGTGCCACACAATACCCACACCTGGTCTAGGTGAGCCACATACCACAGGTGACCAGGTCTTGCGTCTGTTCCAATGACCTGGGTACAAGACAGGTATCACATGAGTATCTTCCTTATCAATACAGACTACAATATACATTGTCAAATTTTCAGTTTAAATATCAAACAATATGTACCTAGCTGATGTCAAAATTAAGATTTCACTCGAGATCTGAATCCATCTTTAGAAACCACTAAAACCATTGGATTTAAGGGGTTAGAAAAAAGTTATAAGTTACTCCTCTCTTGAAAAACATACCATTGAAAACTTTAACAAATAAGGTTTTTTAAAGATTCTGTGGTAAATAATAGTTGTCTTACAACATACATAATTACATGTTTCTTCAAACAAAATTCTTCACAAAATAAATTCTACCACAAAATAAACAAAAATTAATTTCAAACGATAGAATTTTGATATTTTTCTATAAAATAGTATTATAGCCAGATTCATAATCAAGTCTGATCTCCAAGTGGTATTCACACCTTTTGACATTACTATTTTATATTTCCCATGCTATATCAAGATTTCACCTTCATGCCAGCTGATAGATCATTCAAGTGTTTACATTTGTTCATAACAGCCATGCCCAAATAGACTGGTTTCAAAAAAATATAATTCAGTTGTCTTATAGTTGTTAGAATAAAAGTCAAACAATGAATAGTATTGGAATAAATCAGAGATTTTAGAACTTGAATTAGTTTCAAGCAGCTTTATTGCACAAAGAATGGAAATTCCATAGGCAGTTGAGACGGATACAACAAATGGTGATGTAATTCTTACAATTAATTACAATTCTTGAATAATCTAAAGGGAGGAATTATTCAAAAAGGGCAGCGTTATTTGTGTTTCTTGCCTACATCTCACAACTAAAAAATACAAACAGTTTAGAAAATTGCATTGAAACATGCTTTCGTGCAACAGTTTATCTAAAAATTACCTGTAGTGGATTCCATGAATTTCCAGCATCCAATATGACGACTCTATTTTGGTCAGGCTGTGTGGCGTAGATGAAATCTGATCCAACACGTACAGCACCTCCCCATAGACAGATGTGGCCTGGAGTACAAAGTCTGAGGGGACCATCCAAAGCATCAGGGATGAACTTGAACTTGCCAAAGTCTGCATGTACCTGGTGCCTTGGCAAACACATGAGTGGGTTATAAATGGTGACACCTTGAGGGTGGAACACCACAAATGACCCCTCATCTCTAGCAGAGAACTTATCTGGAGGAAAGATAGGAAAGTAAAACTGTGTAAAACATTTTGAATAGATGTGCTTGAACAAAATAATAATGATCAATTTATAAATCATAGTCGTTTCTTTAGTGTATAGCTAATTAAAAAGGGATGTTTAACTAAGGGGGAGCAAGGTAGTTGAATTTAATTATTTGTAACACTTTAGTATGGCCTTTAGTATGCAAATCTTATTTCAATAACATCTAATTTCACACATCAGAGAAAAACATTTCTTGAAAGTTTGAATTTTTGGGTTACATTTAAAAGACAGCATGTTGCATATCAAAGAAAGAAATTAAGACTAACATTGATGTATTTCTGTAACTTTGCAAATTGACCTACATAAAAACCTTTACCTAAACTACAAAGTGACTGGAACATTCATTGAATATCTGAGAGGCTTTGTGTTTTACCTTCTCTTACAACTCTAACAAAAAAACGTAGCTGGTTGTTCTAATTGTGTTACTTACGTGACTCAGACTCTGGAGGTATGACAGACACAGAGACAGACTTCTCTGTGGTACCAGCCTGGCTGTGAGCAGTACAGGTGTAGGTTCCAGAATCTTTGTCCACATGGGCGTTGTGGATAGCTATGTGACCACCATCGTCTGCATGAAGGAAAGTAACATAAGATGGAAACTTAAGTATTACATTAAAGAATATCAAAATATTCTGTCTAGAAAACAAAGAGTGAATAAGTCACTGACCTATGATTCGTTCAAGTTGGAATTGCTCAGCAACATTGTGTTGTAAATGTGATAAAGAAATGTCTGGATTGTCTTGTGATCCCTGTAGTCAGTTGTAGTTTGTCGGTTCTTCAGATAAGTTTGAACATGATAAGTGGAAGGCATTTTACTTTCTGCAGCATAGGGTTAATGTTTCTTCCTAAGATGAGGTGTTTGATAAAACGCGCAGCTCTTCTCTGCCCTCTCTCAATTTGATTGTTTTTGGTGCAGTGTTGAGATCACACACTGAGCTACAGTATTCACAATTTGGTCTTACAAAAGTAAAGCAGAGCTTTTTGTTGATCTAAACAAGTTTTGAAATTTCTATGTCTAAAATTCATATCAATATGGCATTGTTTACTTTTGAAAATTGTTATTAATATGTTTATTTATTTCATAAATGATCTGCCAACAGTAATAGAGGGCAAAAGTAAGGTGTTAGCAGATGATACTAGAGCATACTAAGAGGGCAAGAGTAAGGTGTTAGCAGATGATACTAGAGCATACTTAGACATACACCCTGAGAGTGACTGTATTGTATTGAAAAAAAGTATTGATGCTTTACTTGACTTTAGTGACAAATGATCGTTAAATTCAATGGTAATAAATGTTAAGTACTACACCAAGGCAAAAACAATCCTTAACATGGGTACTCAATATGTGACAATTATAAACATTTGAAAATAACTATAACTGATAGTGAAATACATAACCAATGATTGGAAAGCTATACATTTTGGCCTAAATGAGCTGTAATATGTTTTCTCTAAACTAAATCATGTATATAAATATAAATTCATCTACTCACAGTAAATGGTAGAATGTCTATTGTTCTCTATGAGGTCATCTCCTTGTTTCCATGAGATTGTTGGTAAAGGAATTCCTTCAGCATGACAGTGGAGATTGATGTCTGAGCCTGTCAAATGAGTCTGTGTCACTGGGCTGACATGTACAATGGGTTTGGCTGTAGAAAATACAACATGGATTTAAACATAGAAAACAAGGAACACTTAAAGAGCAGAACAAGTGGTCTAGAAAATACTGACAAATGATTATCAAAATCTTATGAACTGATAGTGGTCAAGAAAGTAATGTTTACTTGCCTGTGTCATATTTGGTTCCTTGCTCTAAAAACAAAACAGCTAACACAGAATTAGCAAATTATTCATTAATCTTATATTATAATTGCCTACTAGACGTAGGTAGGTAGGTTGGTAGGTTTGCTGGTCTAGGGGTTATTTAAGAATTCATTCTATTCTTTGCTCAGCTTGCCAGCGAAAACCACAACTTCAAAAAATCCCATACTAATTTTAAAAGGTTTCTAAATACCTACGGCAAAAACTTTTGGGGGTATCTGCAGTTTTCATTTGTGCTGCTTGTTAAAGTAATTTTTAAAAAAACAATAATTTGTTTTAATTGACACCTCCCAACCAATGACTCTATTTCAAAAACTGATGTTCAAATACAGTCCTTCTTTTGTTGCACACCAGCATGAACATTTTTAAACGGAAGGTAATTTTCTTCTTCTGCTGAGCTGATTCTATTCTTAGAGGTAGTACCCGTATTTACAACTTTAAAACAAACAATATTTTTGCAGAAAATTTTAGTTTTTCACTGCCACTTTTGAATATTTGTGATGATAAATTGCAATGGAACAACCAAATCGACGAAGGGTGGAAAGCGCCTGGGTTTTGAAAGGGAGTTTCCTTCAAGAGGAGAGTATTTGCGCAAGTTTTGCAGGAGTTTGGGGGGTTTATATCAATAGTGCATTAGAAAACCTTAGGGGATGATTGGTCTTTCGAACATTCTTCTTCTTTTTCTTCTTCTGCTGAGCTGATTCTTAGAGGTAGTACCAGGTGTTAACCACTTTTAAACTAATAATATTTTTTGAAGAAAATTTGAGTTTATCACTGATTTGAGATGATAAAATTGCAATGAGAGTGAGTGTAACAACCAAATCGAGGAATTGAGGGAGCATTTAGCGACCCAAATTCTAGTGTAATATTAAAGTAAAATCTTCATCAAAAGGATGTGAGCAACAACTCAACATTACTTTATAACAATAATAATAATAATAATACATGGCATTTATATATTGCATTTCCACGCCTGCTCAATGCGCTTTACATGAAATTATTACCCCGACAGGCCCAACGAAGACACACTTGCACACATTCAGAATACACCATAGATCGGCCGGTTAAGTGATTCACTCTGGTAATCTTACATAGACATTCACTGCCTATTTTCGGGTACCCAATACTGTTGGGTGGACAGGAGGGCGACAGAAAAATCTGAGAGAGTCCCCGGCGGGATTCGAACCCAGACCTTCCACATGGTAAGCGAGTGCACTGACCACTACGCGATACACACCCATAACCTGATAACCTACAAACAAATCAAACAATGTATGAAATTGAAATTAAACTGACATGAAATTAAATCACAACTAATAGCTGCCTTTCCAAAAAACAATCAGACTGCTTTGAAATTGGACCACTCTATTTTGTTGTCTATGAACGGACTTGATTTTTATAAAAAATGATATCTTATATCTATCACAATCTTGCACATACACAATTTCTAGACAGTAAGAAGAATATATTTCAGTCTGACACAAGCTATAGCAAGCAGAAATACAAATTCAAGTCTACATGTGCATATACATCCTTCATTTACTTTATAACTATCAGTACTCACTTTGCACTCTAAGCTGATGCACCTGGGATTTGGAAGTATCATCTCCAGCCATACAAGTGTAATTACCAATGTGATGAAGGCCAACTTTACTGAAGAACAAAGCACCATCCTCAAACACCTGAAATAGATTTCAAAAGACTCAGATTAATTTTTTAAGATAAAAACATACTTTGTTATAATTCCAAGAAGACAAAGAAATGAGGAAAACAACAAAAACAAATAAAATGTTCCGGTGCAATATTCATAACAAACACCCTTTCTAATGGTTACTTCTGATTGTTAACAGCAGTTTAAGCTTTTTTCTTAAATACAGATTTATCATGCTCATGAAAACTAATTGGCTCTCTGAGTTTGAGAGTATACCTTTTTACTTTGGCGCAGGTTTAGCTTTGACTCAAGAAAAAAAATCATGAGAAGAGAGGCAAGTAAAAAGAGATAAGCTGTTCTTAATGCTATTTAAGAAGATGGATTGGTTTTGAAATGGATGCATGAAAAGATGACATCATGCGCAAAACATAAAACAGTCAAAAGTGGTGTGTATTCATTTTGACGCTGTTTGAAAAATATTTCTCCACACATCATTGTTACTTGTGTCCAATCGAGTCAGCAGAAGCATGCACAATGTATCATTGTTCCTTCAAGGTCACAGTATATAGCAGCACAATAGTGAACATTGAATTGTATAGAGAGAAACAAACAAGGGGTATACTATTAGTTTTGACATGCCTAGATATAAGGGCAGCGGAAGGCAAAATTGTGCTGCAGAGTTTGATGTATAAAATGTTTTCTTTAATTATTCACAGAGAGAAAAACACAATTAAACTACTTACCATAAGTTGATGGTAATGGAGGTCATCTGTGAGCTGAACACCATATCGTTTCCACACAACATGGTCAGCATCCACACCACATTTCAGCTCCAATCCATTGCCAGCAGATGCTAGGGTGGGAATCACTTCAACCTCAACATGTTCAGACACTGCTGACTTTTTGACAGCTAATGAATAGATAAAATGAAACATATTCAAGTGAAAATAATGCATTTCTAAGGTCACAAGAATCCTTGTAAAAGATATTTCTTTTCTGCCACAACTACCTCTTATAAATCAGATGACATTTCCATATACAAGTGGGAGGGGCTCATACAATAACAGCCTCATACATCTCTGTCTGATTTATTATGCCATTTGAACAAATAAGTTTTTTTTTTTTGAAATATCAAGCATATACATACAGTTGAACCTCAAGAGGTTGTATACCCATCCAAAGGACAAAAATTACAGAACATTCAGGTATACCATTTGTCTAGGATTAAGCATTTTTCTCCTATTTCATCAGTACAGCTGCTTGCTAACAATTTCCCCTTAGTTCTCTAAAAAGAACAGCAACCATCGTGAGTTTGGCAGGCAAGGACCACACCAAGATTGTCTACAGTTCTAAACTTCACCATTTTACTTACCAAAGGAATCAGTAAATTCTGAGACTGTGAGCTTTCCATCAGCTTTTTTTATGTCAGCAAATTGTACAAAGTCTCTGAGATGGCAGTTGGTGATGATCTTATTACTGAAATGTTCATCTCTTTCTTTATCATTCAACTCATTGGCCGTTAAGAAAAAGTCAAAGTCATGGTCGTAGTAGCTGAACATGAGCATTGACAGGTATTGACGATCTGTGAGGAACAATCATAGAGGTGAAACATAACATGAGCATTGACAGGT
>JAUUEB010495613.1:0-10526 GCA_032362205.1 Clione limacina
AGAAGCTCCTTCAGCTTTTCAATGAATCCTGGAGAGATAGAATCTTGCCAGACAAATGGAAAGAGGCAACCATGATCCCTAAAATAGGACAGCACACCTATCTAACTAGGAGTAATCTTGAAAAAAAAATCAGAAAGAACATCTCAAAAAGAGCCAGACAAGAGGCAAAACCAGAATAGCTTTGATGAACAAAATCACAGGTACTCAATAGGGAGCCGACTTAGATGTACTGAAGAAGATGCATGTTCAAGACCAGTAAAATCAAACATGACCAATTTGTCAAGAATACAAAACCAAGCTATGAGAATGATGATAGGAGCTATGCACACCACCCCAATACATGCACTTAAAGCCACGACTGAACTCCAGTCCTTGGAGCATAGGAAGGACATAGAGGTAATGGTACAAGCTGCAAAATGTAAACGATTTAAAGATCATCCGATACACAATCGTTTGATACAGCCTCAAGAAGAAAGACTTCGAAGCAGATCAAGCTTTGTGCACCAATTCCGACGCCTTGACAGGCTTTACCCAGAACTCGAGGACCATGAAGAGACAACCATCACATCTGTTATCACAGCACCCCCATTGGAAAACAATTGGTTCTCTGAAATTGTTATTACCACTTATCCCAAAAAGGAACACTCATAATAACACTGAAGGAAAAACCATTACACTGGACAGAATTGATACCCTGAGTATTCATGGACACATGCCTACACTGATGGTTCTGCCACTGAGGCCACTAGAGATGGAGAAGGTGGAGTACACATAAGGTACAATGACGGCGGGACTAACCATAAAAAGCCACATGAAAGAAAGCACTCTACTAACTTCAGAGCAGAAGCTGCGGCTATAAGGACAGTTGTTGAAGAGATTACAGGAAACCTCAACAGAACAAAGGACAATGTAGTTATGTTCACATACTCTCTTTCTGTTCTTCTTGATCTCAAGAACCAAAAAACAAGGAACTAAATCAACGTGATGGTATTACAAACCTATACAAGAACATATACACAGTTCCTCTCACTTCAATGGAGTCCAGCTCACTGTGGTGTCTCCGGCAATAAAATGCAGACAGATTTGCCGAGGAGGGAGGGTAGCAAGAACAGACGAACAAAGAAGTCTCCTTTCGTGAAGAGGAAGCCATAATCAAAACCATGTACAAATGCATGTGGAAAGAGACCATCCCATACCATAATAGACTTGACAGCTATAACAGACTTCAAATATGGGAACAAGTAGTTGTGTTCAGACTAAGGACAGAACACAATCGGCTCAATGAACATATGGACAGGAAACTAGGGATACTGGACTGTTCAAGACAATACGCATTGAGAGTATTTACTTGGCCAGATGCAGTGACATTGCGGAACAAGCTTTATGAAAACCTTGCCGAAGAAAACTGCGTTTGCAAAGATATCTGAAGTCACCATATAAATTGAAGAACGAAAAGAAGAAGAAGACATCAGAACACGCTTTTATTCACCCCATGTATCACACATTAAGAAGAGTTCAGCCAAAATATGTTTATTTTTATATCTTTTAGCACATTCATTTTACCTGTACAGCCTCTATATACGTGAACTTCAGATTGATCCTTATTTTTGTATTGGATATTTTAGGGAAATAAATGTTTCATAATTGTAACATTTTTTTCTGTTATATCCAGGAAATATGACCACACTTAACATTGGATAAAGGTTGGGATTCTTTTTCCTAAAAATGTATTAGTTTGTCTGCTTATCACGTGCAAGGCTGTCAATGAAATATGTACATTATTCCTAATTGATTAGATAAGCTCAGTCATTACATGGAAGATCATTCAAAAGAACTTCGAACTTTGATTTTGTCAATTTTAATAAGCAAATTGCAAGTCTTGAAATAAAACATAAAAATGATTTTAGCTACTGAAAAGAAGTTCTTAAAAGTAACTTGACAGGCAGCTCTGTTGTCAATTTTTTATGAGATACATTTTTACTCCAGCTGTTTACTTTTTGGTAATTTAATATTAATAGTTACTTTGATTTCCTAACAGTCGGTAAAATAAAATTAGAAATTTCAATGATAGTGTCACGGAATGTTGTATGCAATACTGGTCAAACAAATATACAACGATATACAATCGAGTGTTAGTGTCAAGACAAGACGAGGACAAGAGGCTGATGAAATCTGTGTTTGGTGCTAGACTCTAATTGAAGGCAAAAGTAGCTGACTAATGTTCACTTCGTGCAGCGCTACTTCAATTGTCATAATGTTCTAAGAAAAGTCGACAATAGATTCGAAATAGCGTCCATAGCCTGTTTTTGTGACATTGTCAATGTTTGATCGCTTTTTCCGGATCAACGAACTGGTAAATTAAGGTTTTATACAAAAGGTTAACACAGTATTCATTTTTCTTCTAATAGTGGCTGACTTAAATCAAAGCCAATAAGATGAAAGAGATGAAAGAGATGAAAGAGATGACTCCACCCTATTTCCAGTATTCAATGCACCAATCTAACATCGCTATACTATTTTGAACGTTTTCCTACTTTGAGTAGTCACAACAAAGTGCGTATTTTTAGAATTAATAATGGACACTCTGCACATTTTTTATTCAGAAAGAAAAATAGGTGCCTGCAAAATAAAACATTTATTTTGTTTTGGCTAGGTCAACAACAGCGATGAATTGATTTTCAATTTTTAGGCTTAAAGATTGTTAGCCGATTGGGAAAATGTAAATCAAGTTTGAAACTGAGTAGCTTTCTCAAAACGACCAATATGTACAGTGGAAAAGATGGTATCTTAAACGCACTTAACTAAAAACCAAATATAATTATGAGTTACCATGACATTAACAATTTCCGTTTCTGTAAAAAAATTAGTTCCAAGAGATTCCCAAAAATTGTGAAATTTCCAATTTAAAACTCACGATGACCAACAAAATCTCATTGTATTGGTCGGACTTTTTCTCTCGCAATTTTACACTGTGTGTAGTTGCGAATTGAAGTAGTTTAAAAATTGTATATTCTTAATTTAAGGAGTTTTGCTTACATTCATAATAACCCTTTTCACTAATGTTGGAGTATGTTGACGTGGGTCAGAGTGTCTAAAACTGAAAATGGGTTAATATTTAAATTAAAATCGACGGGAAAAAGACCTGTACACATTCAATAAAGACATCACTAGACTGGTTTGTGTTTTCAAACGTATTCAGTTTTATCAGGTAAACACAATCTTCAAACTATTTCATTATTTATATGAAGCATCGGTCATGTTATTTATCGCTGTATGAACTGCTATAAGGGTTATCCTATGAACAAAAGCAATCACAAACGTTTTTTGGCTTGCAAAGTAGTCGACCATCAAAAATCGACGTTTGAGCCTGATATTAAACAAAGACATGACACTTAAAATATCAGTAAACGATTTCTTAAAATTAAGCTTCAAATTATGTTTTTTATAGTGTCGAATCTGACTTTTGTATAAGGCACAGGTGTGACCCGTTTATATTTGGGTAATACCCTCTGATATGTTTCATGAAATCCTTGAACAATGTTTTATTCCCTGATTGTTGTCAGTTTTTTTAAAAATGGTATTGTGAATTTTTGTCCTTTTTTACTGTTTTTTGTAAGTTCAATAATGTAGAAAAAACAGTTAAAAATGACAAAAATTCACAAGTAAAGTGCTATTTATAAAAAAGGTAGGATTACGAGTTTTCAGTATACATTAAGACCTTTTGAGTTATGCTCATTTTTCAAATTTGGGAGAAAAATACCGATAAATGTAGAAATGAGGGCGAAAATTCGTCAACAGAATTAATGTGAAACGGACTATAATACTAATATATTATAACTCATCTAAATATAATGTATAAATTATCATTAACATTAAAGTAGGGATGCATTCCTTACTAACTACAAACCCAAATATGACGTCATTTTTTAGAGACAAATTAAGCTTTACGATTTGATTCCGCTCATTATAACGTAACACCGTGTATGAATTTTTAAGGATAAAATTTCCCCCCGGTACTACCACAGGAATTATTATTTCCATCACACGCAAATTTCTGTTCAGTGTTCAATAGACTATTTCAGTAGCTCGAGACCTAGTGAACAAGCTCGATAGAATTCCCTCAGTACCTATGACAACTTCGACTTATCCAAGAAAGCTTCTTTAGAATGACGTAATATCCTCGATAAGTTTGGTAATTCAAGTCATCAGTAGATACGAAGTGCACCCCTACTTTTATGTTGAATGAGGATTGATACATTATTGTAACAGACATTCTAAAATATAGGTATATATACTTTCTAAGCAGTGATATTTGGAAACTGAACTTACGAGGAACATCTTATGCTCAAGAAATTAGGAGAAAAGCCGTGCAAATGCAATCACATGTTTTCTATATTTTCTCATAAGCATGAAATTGGAAAGAGGGATGCGTACAGTTTATTCTGTGAACTTTACGTTTTTGACTATTTCTATCAGTAGGAACATCTCCTGTTATACCAGCCTAAGGCATTCTGAAACATTAGTAAATGCAATAAAATGTACGCTCAAGGCAAAAGAACACATAAATGGCATAAAGTATCATTGATATTGTTTATGGTGAACTGCTTCCGATTACAAACGAACGGCATTACACGTTCCTGACAAAATGGGTGGTGTTTTGTGCGCAAACAGCTGCGCTCGCTGCCAAATAGCTCAATTAACGTTTATTATATTTTACTCTTTCTATTATTATTTTGAAATGGGCTTGTGTGATGTTTTTCTCATTCATATATTTATGTACAATTATAAAGTAACACATACATTATCATTTCCTCGCAGTTGTTTTTTTATCCTGTAAGGGCACTTTATTGGGCAATTTTTTAAAGTTCATTACAAGTCACCTCAGTTCAGCAACAATTGCAAAATAGGATAAACACACTTTCTCAATGTATTACTGAAATGACCAAAAGTGCTACGGGGTTTAACCTAGAAAATCTGGATTTGGAGACCTTAACCTGCAAACAGCTGCGCTCGCTGCCAAGTAGCTCAAAGGTGACATGATCAGGTCATTATAATTGTGTGAATCATCAAATCGATCCTCTCAAGGGATGCTGAATTTAATTTCCAGATAAACATTTTATTTCAAGTCAGACACAACAAAGAGTTTCAACCAATTAAGTACAAATGAACACACATATGCATATCTTTGATCTCTCGGTATTAATGGAGCCAATAGTATTTGGGTTTAAGAGTAACTATAATTATATGAACTAATTTACAATGCAATTATTGTCTCATATGCTGGGCCCAGATAAGTTTTCAACCAAATTATTGAGATATGATTAAAATCGAAAATATGATCAACCATTGCCAGCATCCTAGTAGCTGCGTTTCTTTATACGAATTTATCTTTTAGCTGTATATTGAAAGTTCGCTTCCTTAAGCAAGGTAATATAAAATGATCAAACTTATAATAGGACCATTTTCAGTGATAGTGTCAAAAGTGTATATTTTATTTATCAGGTGTCAATACTGCAAACGAATGGTTTGTAATCATTTCGTCGAGTAATCACTTCTACAGACACTTGGATGAGTGTCGAACGAAATGCCTAAAGCAATCTGCTACTATGTATATCTTCTATAAGTAGAATCATGGCAATAGCGTGCTCTATCTTCTATTACAAGCTTAACGAGTTAAAAATGTACAGCGTCATCATAATGTCATTAACACAAGCAACTGGCACAATTTATTGAAATATCGTCAGTTTAAAACAATTTCTCTTTTATTGCATCCTGAATTTGTATCACAATGTGATAAAGGTTGGAGTAAAACGATGAATTTAAAGCCTTGTATGCGTATTTAATATTCTTTAAAAACGGGTGTTTCAGAATATTGTATGAGAATCATTCTTCTGATGAATCAAAACAAGTCACATACATGTATTTCCTGGAAAGTATGTCGTCTTCACACCAAGGGCGACTGTTAAATGATAATTTGAGTCAAATTACCTAAATCATTCATTATTTTACTGATAGCTCTAGTTAGCCTATTACTTATAGCTTTGGTATATTAAGAAGATACTGTGACTTAATGCATTGTAATTGTCGCTGTCACCTCGTTAAATTTAATTGTGTGTTAAGCGTAGAACTCTTAACAACGTTTAATCCTTCAGCCATCAGATGGCATCATTATGTTGATTTGACAAGTTCAACGGCACATTTTCGGATGCTCTATAATCAAATTCATCAGCATCACTCCCTGGAAATATAGTTATGTCTTGCAAACTACTAGAGATGTTGTTTCTGTCACAATTTTCGCAGTCATGTTTAACCAGACAACATTGTCTACCGTTACTTTTGCTAATTATGCTTTTGAGAGGAAGGTGTTCATTCACAGTATTAATAACGCCAGGTTTGTCATTTCTCTTCTCTACGCTTGTCAGCTTAGGATCACTTTGTTGGGAATCTGAATTAGGTGTACTATGTGTGTTTGACATAGACAACCTCCTATTTGCTACTGCAGAGAATCTCCTACTTCCAGCTCGCACGTGTCTGAACAATCTGAGCAGAACACTACGAAACTTCTTTCCAAAGGCTGTGTAGATGAGGAAGTTTACGGCAGAGTTGGTGGCGAAGAGCAAGTTACTTACTGCAAGCCAAATTAAGAAATAATCCATGGAAATCACGTCAAACTGTGAGATTAGACCAGGCGTCTGACACAAGATGAACGTCACCACGATGAGGACGAGGACTAAACTCATATTGGCTGAAAGAAGAAATAATAAATATTTAATAATTGTGTGTTAGTTCTTTTTAAAATATATATGAATATAAGTTTATTTTTAGTATATAACTTTAAGTCTTAGCCTCAAGAGTATAAGTTCATTATTGTTGTTTGAAACAGAGGTCACCCTAAATACAAAACTAGTCTGTTTGACTACTCTCACTTGATTGTGTTTTAGCACTATATCTTTATAAATAAAGTATCTTAAGAGTCCGGAGCGTCAAAACCCTTAAATAAATGGGAAGCACACTTAATGTGTATGTACTTCAGTGGCTAACGCAAAAATAAGTTCTCTACGTTCATTCTTATCAAGCAATCAAATAAATCATCGGTGGTGTTGGTATTATGCCTACGAATAAGACGAACAACAAAACTAGCAGTGAAACATGTATAATAATTTACTGAAGTCGGACAGTGGTCCTTTTTCACATAATAAGGCAATTCATTCTTTAATGAAATAACCATGTAAAGACGCCAATAACGCACAAGTACTCAAAAGTTCGGCCTGTCTTATGTTATTTTAGACTTACACACTAACATACGTATTTTCTTTTCTCATACTCATATCCGTTTACGTTTCTAATTTTGTTCTATTCATTCCTGCATTTCTTTATAATTGTATTGCTCTGTTTTGTTTTTTCCTTTATTTTCTTTCCTCCTCTCTTGTTCCGTTTCAAATGTATGTATGTCATCAATGTTGCAAATCGTTACTTGTTAGACCTGTTGACAAATGATTTAAAACTTCTGCCTATGTTATTGTTTACCTTCAAAGGGCCGTTGTAAGAATTTAAAGTTGAATTGAATTGAATTGAATTGTAATTGTTTTTTTTAATTAAGTCTTTCTTTCTTTCTTTCTTTATTTCGTCTTTGCATTTTTTTCCTTTCTAAATTAATTGATTTCTTTATTTCTGTCTTGTTTCCTCTTTCATATCTTTTCTTTCGTTCACAGACTACAAGTAATGAATCAAGCGACACTTTAAATACCACGTACGTCATGCTTGAACTTCGTGGCATACCTTTGTTAAGACCTTTGAATAACAATCTGAGTATTGATTGCATTAGACTTGTCAACTAACAAGAAATGACCATAGTTTAATTAATTGGTCACTGGCCGTAATAATACGCCACTAAGATGTTATTGTTATTTGGCTTTTGTAGAGATAATGTATACTTAAAGATTTGCATTCGTCTTGAGGTTAAATCTATAAGGTAAAATAAAGCCTGGATAATAATAAAGTTACCTTGAATCGTGAAATATCAACAAATTGAATTTAAGATTTGATTTGAAAAAGCAAATAACAAAAACTTTTTAAACGATTAAAAATACATTTTGGTTGAACAAAAGTAAACAAAACTTGAATTCATTGTCACTTTTAACAAGAAACACAACTTGTTTTTTTAGTATACAACTGTAGTGGTATCTACTAACCTTCGTTTTCCTCCTGAATGTTTGAACCAGACCTTCGTTTTTGCATTGCCATAAGTTCCTTGATAAGAAAGCTGAAAAAATCAGTTTGCTTGTTAATCTTCTGTTTGGTGGTAAATTTTCAAAAATAACAAATACAGATAACATTTGATGTTCAATGCAAAATGTTGTATTTTACAGTATTCTTGGATAGTTAAAAATGT
This sequence comes from Clione limacina, assembly GCA_032362205.1. Classification (NCBI taxonomy): domain Eukaryota; kingdom Metazoa; phylum Mollusca; class Gastropoda; order Pteropoda; family Clionidae; genus Clione; species Clione limacina. The sequence continues at coordinate 8,393 of JAUUEB010495613.1, forward strand.
AATTTAGTGTACGTTATGATTTTCTAATCGTCGAAGTTTAAAAGAATTTAATAGAGTGTGACCTCACGGCTCATACGTCTAACTAAGATGGACCAATAACTACGTCATTAAGGTAATGTACAATAGGCTAAGTCTCTTGCTTCATCGATTACTTCCACTTTGAAAAAGACAAATTCAATAAACCTTGCTTATCTATTTAAAGATCGGTCGAAAAAAGAACTTCTTGCTAGAACCTACACTTGATGAATGGTTTCTGAATAAGTTAAAAGGAGTAAAACGTGATATTTTTCCTCAATGTTTTACTTTGTTAGTATGTATTTCCGGTTTACATTCAAGTGCAAGTTGTTCTTCCAAATGAAAAACAAGATTTTCCAGTAGACATTGAGACCAATGAATGCATCAGTTAACAAGGCACTACAATGTGAATCAATGCTATTGTTATACAAAAAAGTGAAAAAGAATATCCGTTTAACGGAGCCATAATGGCAGTGCAAAATAATGCGTTAAGTAGTATTAAGCACTTGATAGCACTCTCAGAGAGTGGATTTGGACTTCTTTTAGCATGGTACAATCATCCGAATAGCTACATAGCGTTATCAAAAGTCTAATGAACAACGCAGATTGTGTCTCAGAAAATGCAATTTTGTATAATAATAAAAAGTGATAAGCCTTGATATAACTTGATGATGCATCCTACGCATTTATAAAATGTGCAGCTGAGTTAGGTTCACTCATTTTTCAATCTAAAAAGCTTGGGGGTTGGGTTATTATTTATTGTACGGTGCACGTAATACAATATAATAAGAAAGATGCACATTTTGAAATCAAATTTAATTACATAGGTATGACAAAAACTAATACTCGGGAAATAGAGCATGGCAAAAAGTGCAATATACCGTTGGATATTTTATGAAAGTTTTAAAATTTCGTATAGCAGAATAAAGGGGAAAGGCAAAGAATGGTACAAACGCGCTATGTGCGATTTCAATGAGTTTATAAGGAACAAAAGCTAAGTATCGGTCTTTCACGTATTACAAAAACTAGTACTTTGAACAGTATAAATAAAAAGCTTTCGAAAGTTGTCGAGGTCTGAACCTTTTTAACTCTGTTCAAAATTATATTTAGTGAAATACTTAGAAACAGCTTTTCCGAAATCTCTTAAAAAGCACATGTGCAAGATTCCTAACTTTAACCATAAAACTACAGCGTATTTGCCATATTAGCAAAGAACATTTAGCAACAAACTCAGTAAGGGCCAAAACTCTTTAAAAAAAAATATTTTTCAAAGATTCTGAGAAAGTTCTTTTTTAAAAGTCACTTTAAGGAGCTATGTGCTTATATTTAATAGTCAAGCTTCTAATATATAAGAAGATAATATGCGGCATAACTGTCTTACTCCCTTAGTTATATTGAAATGTTCACACTTCTGGTTGTTCAATCTGAGGCAACTAGGGAAATAAGATAGATGATTTGTTCAATGTTTATCTCACTGATTATTACACAGAATTTCGATTTTTAATTATACAACAGTTCTTGCATAATCTGTGTGCCTTGATCTACATTTAAATTCTTACAAAAGAACAATCTTTAAAAATATACACTGAATTGCATGCTTGCTTGCTTGCTTGCGTATTGATTTCCTCAAAAGTCCCTGGATGGATTAACACTTAAATTTCAAAGATGGTAACTGAGTCCTTTTGGTGTAATTTGGTATACTCTACGATTTTTAAGTATTGTTGAGTGTTTACTCAATGGACTTTAAGTCGCCATCTTACTCATTGTTCAGGAAGCGCACTCCGATAACTTCCCAGAGGTACGCTAGATATGCGAATGAAAATAGTCTGTTTTGGCACAGGGGTCATGTTTGATAATATTCATGCATTGGGAATAGTATGGTGAAATTGGTCTTTTAACACTTTGTTTTTGTTCTTCTTCTTTTTCTGTTAAGCTAATTTTTAGAGAAAGTCGGATAACACCGCCGCGACGAAGTCGCTAGTAAGCAGTAATAATCTTCTATATAAGATTCAAAATCTGTGTGTTATTTATTTATTTATTTATTTATGTGTGTGTGTGTGTGTGTGTGTGTGTGTGTGTGTGTGTGTGTGTGTGTGTGTGTGTGTGTGTGTGTGTGTGT
>JAUUEB010495624.1:0-10526 GCA_032362205.1 Clione limacina
CGTGTTCTGATTAAGATTTTTGAATTTGTGCTTGATTACTACTTCCAAACAACCAAGCTACGCCCCTGCATAGTTAAATTATCTGGTTATGGAAGCAAAGTTTATAGCCGTCTGTCTTAAAGCGACGTGGATTCGAACCCCGCATTCTCATGGTTGAAAATGTGTAGAAAGTGGCCATTGTGGTATGTAATGACGGTGCTCACAGCTCATGCGAAATTTATGTTACTATCAGTGATTGCATGTCCCTCTTGATAATATATGGCAGGATCAAGCACCTAGTTCTCTCGGAGACGAACAATAACATGTAGGACCCGTATGCACGATACTTTCGCTAAAGATAAATTAGGGGTTAAACATTGGGTCATCTGGACAAAATTCAAAATTCAATCGTCCTACCTACAAACTGTATAACTCTCATTAATAGAGACTACCTTGTGAAGGGCGATAGCGGCCACCCTCATGGAGAAGACAAGCACCAAAGTGCTAACGTAAAATATGTGTTAAACAAACTATGTGTTGGAGAAAAATGTGAGTGTGTAAAAGCAGTGTGTAAAAGCAGTGTGTAAAGCAGTGTGTAAAAGTTGTGTGTAAAAGCAGTGTGTAAAAGCAGTGTGTAAAAGCAGTACTCTAACGCAAAATTCAGTCAACAATCAGAATTGACTCTGTTCCGAGCTAAAGCGAAGGAGTGAAGAAGACAAACTACGTCAATGAAACGTCGAAGTTTCCAATGTGAAGTTTCGCTGAAAGTGTTTAAGAAACACAATCTTAATCGTTTAAAAATCCTTACGATAATTAAACAATATCCATATAATTCAGTTAATTCAGAATTGAATCTGTAATTTTTTTAGAAATATAGTTTGGACGCATCAAAAGCACAACATTACAAAAGACAGATAAACAAACCATTAACAATTTCATATTTGACAACCAAATAATTTTACATTCTTTTTATATTTCAATTATCCGGTTTAAGGGCGTGAACATTATATCCACTGGTCACAGGTTTCGCCGTATTTCTGACATACGTACCCCTGTTTATGTATACATTGATCATTGTTCCACTTAAAGTCCCACAAACGCTTCATTTCTACACAGTCTTCTGTGTCACCATTTGCATCAGGGCCACCATTATCAGGTTGTCTGTCTTTCCAATCAGAAACAGAAACCTGCTTTCCCGAGGTAGCCCATGTCCAGAAACCCCCATGGCCTTTGTCAGACGCTCCAATCCAAATATCGACATCTTTCTTACCTGGAATAGATCTTAACGCAAGACTTTTGACATAATCAAGGGTCGGCTTGTCCTGGATTTCCGCTAGAAATCCACCTTTTGCTTGGCATCGTTTAGCAGCATCGTGCCAGCTAACTTTTTGTCTCAAGAACAGCTTAAAGCATTGGAATCTGCCAGCAATGGGTTGTTTTTGCTCGCATCCATTGCCTTCTGATCATAAATAGTGGCCTTGCTTTGTTGTTGGTGATTTGCATTCGTTTCCTTTCTGAACATAGATCTTAGAAACATCGACGCCAGCAGAGTTCCTTGATTCCGTATAGGAAAAGTCGAGTCTGTACACAGAGACTGTCATGTGTCCTTGCTTAAAGTTGTTTGACCGCCATGAATTCCAATTTTCAGAATGGCATCTGGACTTTTCATTGGCACACAGATTCGGATATTAACATAACCGTCTTCACAGATAGTTATTTGGTGTTGAGGCTGAAGTTTCAACTCGGGACCTTCATCTACTCGATATGTGCCGTCAAGTTTTTTGTTAGATCCTGTTATTTTAGGAAGTGTTCCAATCAAAGCGGTCGCTGTGATTGGTTGAAACATGTCATGTGAGTTTATTGAAGCTGTCAAGCCTGTGTCGCTTTGTGAGTTTGTAGCCTTTGAGCCAACGTGGATGAAGTGCATATCTCCGTTTTTTATGAGTACAATATCATGCGTCTTGGCCGTCAGGAACATTTTCTGGTGGACATTTGCTTAAGTCCACCTCACACACCTGATTACATGTTTGGATAGAAACTGTTGACTCAAATAATATCAGATCAGTTTTGGTGAGTTGAATTCCGCCTTGTACCGACCAGTTACTTAACCGACCATTCCACACATCAGCTGTGTCCAGAGAAATAGGTTCATTGAATTCAAACTTCTGACCAATACATCCTTGAAGACAAAGGTTAAATATTCCAAAGGAGAAAGTAAATTTAGAGTAATCCATCATCTTTTCAGTGGGAATAAGACGAACGTTAGAAAACGCCCACAATTTAGCAATTAACTTTTTACATCAACGCTTTAAGTTTTCTGTTGGCCCGTTGACAAACAACTGATAGTTACAATTTATACGCGATATACTAACTGTGTTTATGGCCTTCTCATTTGGATTTTTCTTATCTATCATTGGACGTACATTACTCCAGTATAAAACTAAAACTAAAACTCAGTTAAAGCGTGGCCTTTCTCCCGTCGACATGAGAATTTGACAGCTTATGTAACGTATGTCTTGACTGTATGCTTGTATATTTAACGTTTGTCTTGACTGTATGCTTGTATATTTAACGTTTGTCTTGACTGTATGCTTGTATATTTAACGTTTTGTTCTCTTATCAAAATTCATAGAGATAAAAACGTGTTCAAAATGTCTCAAAATAAACTTATTGTTGAACAAACTGTTGATATTATTATTATAGATAACAATAATTATGCGAATCAATAAAATGAAACATCCTGTTACATGTGTACATACAGTTTTAAATAAATCCAGCTTTTAATTGTTATACGACTTACATCATGCAAAATATTGTACTTGCATTTGAAAGTCTTAAAGCCAGATGTGTGCTTCACTTGATCCTTGTTATACTTTTAAGCTCACTTGAAAGTGAATAATTGAATATTCTGTCCTGTAAACAACAGTTAATATCACAGATATATCTCGGCATGGTTCGGATAACTCTTAATATAATTAGAGTTCACTTCGTTGATTTATTTATTTTGCTTTAAGGAAATTTTTCAATTTCAATAGCTTGTTAGTAGAAATTCTCTAAAGTACTCGTAAATTCTTCCAGTCTTCATCATTGGTCAATGTATGACTAACCCTGGGTCAACCTGACCATCTTGACGGGTCAAACCACAACATAATTCTGTCATGAAGTAGAAATCTCAATCAAGTCCCTGGTCAAAGGGCAATGGTGTCTCTTTCACTTTCCCGTAGTTCCAGCAGAGTTACAAAATCCCCAAACCGTCAGTTATCAGAAACTCAGCGGGTAGAGTTTACACAAACAACATTCAGATGTCTGTCCGACTCGCCAAGTGCACTCGAGTGGAAAGTCGAATGGCGAATGACAGATCCGCGACACGCTCCTGCGCATGGGTCATAGAGTTCTAGAATTTCAACACAAATGTTATTCAAAGCATGAAGTCACATTGTTACTACAAAGTCTGACCCCTTGATCAATTAGACAGACATGTAAAACTAACGTCACAATCTGGTAGAGTCATTATGTGGCAGATGATGTGACAGAAATTAAGATAAAAGTTGCACATTTCTGTTTAAAACGATATGTATAAAAGTAAACTATCAATGCAACTATTATGACACAATTGCACAAATATCAACAAGTCTGTGTTAAGTGTTTAACATACCAAACTGTAGTCCTAAGTTCAATCTGTGGCAAAATATTCTAGAAAGATGGATTAAAGCGTGTCAGAGCATTCTATTCTGCTTTCAATAGTTCACGGTTTCTGTTATTATATTTATCACTAGTGGCTGAGTACCTGGTCCTGTCCGGGAAGAAGATATACAAAATGAAAGAAAACACGAGTTGGCATGATTTTTTAACCACCATGTAGATTGATAATAGAATATTATAATTAGCTTGTGTCCATTAATAGAAAAAGAGAAAATTGTATTCAATAATGCTGCAACGCGAGTATTAAGTGCGTCAAGAAAGGAAGAGCTTAGCTTAGCTTTGGTGCATTTTTGTGCATAGATTAATTAATTAATGAAAATATATAGTAAAAAACTAAAATAGCTGATAACATTCCTTACAGTCGACCGAATTTCACCAAAAGCTTAACTGCAAATGTGGTTTTATTTACAAACACATTGCTTAAGTTTCATGTCGATAAAGTCAAAACTGTGGCTATAATCCCATTGCATACAAATATTCAAGCTAGCCAGCCAGCCAGCCACAAACAAATACATAAACAAACATATTTTGAATTTTATTATGTAGATCTAATGAGTTAGTTAATACGAATATTGGGAAGTCAAAGTCTGATAATTACAGGCTAATTCTCACATCAACAGTAAACATTAAGCACGTTGCTTAAAATGGTAAATTCAAAGTTTTGAGGTTTTCAATTACTTTACAGCAGGCACAATTTCATCTTTGCTAAAGGTAGGTCTCAGACATTTTGAATTATTCTTCCTGTGAAGACAATAACAAGGTCTTCCCATCAATTCATTAGATGTTGTTTACCTATTGTAGAAAGTTATTGCTACATTATCGAGATACCGATAAGAATAATATTTATTTTATCTTACAATGGTTATTAGTTGTATTTATATGTTGTAATATCATAACAGTAATCTACTCGCCAAAATATTGATATATATATATATATATATTCTATCATTTATCCGGGGAGGTCTCTGTAAGTATTGAATTTCAATTATTTAGGGGGGGGGGGGATTACAAATTACAAGGCTTCTATCTCCAGCCGTATAACTTATATCATTGAGATTTTATATCTGTCGAGAGTCACCTGATTTCATCGAGATTTCCTGAAGATACTGCTAAAATCTGTATCTTTCTATCATCATGGTATTTAATTTGATTTATCTGTTCCCACATCCTAACAGTCCGCCCCTCGCCAATGACTTAAAGATCTCGATACACTAGTGTCAACCTGAAATCTTTCATCTTATCACTCGCCTTGTCTTCCAATTAACCCCAACATGGCTAAGACATGAATCTTCTCTACTGACAGCTGATTGGCTGCTCGTGACAGCTAAACGCCTACTGGCACGGGCGACGCCATGTTTAATCTCGACCAAGTCTCACCTCATTACGAGATCTCATCTCGCTGACGACATTACAGAGGGGCGTGATGTATAAACTCGGGAAATTAAGCGGAGATTGGAACTAAGTGCTTGGCCTTCTACTATATTGGTTTGTAGTAGATTAGCTGGTTAAACTGCGGGTATTGGGGGCTGACTTCTTCTTTGATTATGTCCTTCATGACAAATTGGGTCACTTTATTTAAGTATTATGCGAGGTAAAGAACTGGAACCTCATTTCAAATAGTGACATTAAATGTAATTTATCAATTGATTGCTTGGAATCCCTCTCTTTCATTTAATCTAAAATTGCAAGGTTATTTTGGAAAGTTTTAATTAATCTAATAATTAAATGCCGAAATGGTATTGGGATCAGGATCTAATAGTAAGTATATTAAATGAATTATTATTAATTAGAAAAAAGTACATATCATACAAATGTGTTTTACCCTGTTCTGGAATACGTCACAAAATTGCTGCCTTTTATTGGTGACTAAACCAATGAGAATATTCTCACATGCAGTGTGATTTCATAGAATATACAACATAGCAACACATTTGTTCAGTGTGATTGACATAAGAATAACTAGAAACATGAGTACTCAAACAGAGTACAAACCCGAAACCGAGTAAAATAATAAAACATTTCCTTATTGTACCATGTCAGCATTACTTACAAATTAAATTCCTGCTTGGATTGCAATCAATAATACGCTTTAAACGATTCATTAAGGATCGTGTATTGCGCGGCGCAATATAACGCTGTACACTGTCCTGCACGATAAAGTTGCGCACTATTGAACGCCCGCGCTACCGGAAAGAAGAAGAAACCTGCCGATCGAGTTATTCTCTATTATCCCTTGGTAATTAGTTTTGATTCCATAACTCTGTCAATTGTCAACGCATATTGCTGGAATTAAATAGGCGTCTTCATCGGGTTGAATTACAACATCGTACACGATTTGAAGTCAATTAGTTGTTTCTTTCTTGAGTTATCGTGACCCCAGACAGACAGACAGACAGACAGACAAACTAGCAGCGTCACTATACCCTCCACGAGTAGTAAATACTCGGTTTCGGATAAATATCAGAGTAATGAGAGTGACTACAGGTTAGACCACAGTAAATAAAAATAGGAGTATTTACTATGTTCTTTCAATAACGTATTTTCCACCATGATCCTAAAATAATGTAAAATAAAACATTTTTTTTACCAGCAGTAAAGCCCATACAAAAACGAAAATTCCAGTATGTTTTGGTGATCTGATCCGGGTTCAAAATTTTGAGATATTTGAGAATGAATGCATTCAGCCATAAAAGTCCAATTATCTTTTTAAATTAACTTCCAACCCATGAACTAGCAGGCCTCGGATCATGTTACAGATATATTATGAACAGTTGCCACTTGGATTGTTCATTTTGACTCTTAATTAATTGTTTGGCGAATAGGCCCATAGCTTTTCATTTGACACATTTCCGATCCATGTTTTACTGTGGTAATACCTACAGGTGGGAGGGATAAAATGAAAAAGGAACGCAGAGTCTTTAATCCGCGGTTATTTAACAAAACAATGCAACATAAAATACAACCACAGTTTCGGGTGAAGATCCTTCCTCAGGATACACACAAACAAATATAAGATTGATCGCATAAAGAAGACATGATAATGAGACCCACAAGTAACTAATACAAGTGCATAAGTTCACAATAATATAATAACAAACATGTTTAAATAATATACAAAAGTGTATCAATAAATACTAACAAATCACAGCCATAGATTTAGACTAGATAGTCAATGTTGTTCGGGTCCAAAAATTGAATAAATTAAATTTTTTTAGGGCAAAATCCAACCGGAAAATGTCTTTAAATGTTAATATTTCTTCTCTCTTGAAGAAGAAGAAGAAGAAGTGAGTATTTTGCTATATATTCCTTTAAAACGTATGATAATTTTTCAATATAATTTATAGAAATAGAGTTGTTGTTATCTCCAATCAATTAACGGAATATCTATTCACAGTCCGAAGGTGAGAAATGACATGGTATTCTGATGGTGTTATGATGGTATGAAAAGTAAATAGGATCTCTCATTTTCAAATAACAAGATTTCTGTTAGTTTTTGTGAAGTGTGCAACATCATTTGTTAGAATATTGATCATTCTATTCTTACCTGAATTTTTGACACACATCGGAAAATTTGACACATTGAATTACTACCCTCTGGTCATGTCAAAAGCTACAAATTATTTAGGTTAAAGGGAATTTAATTCCTTTCCTCTCCTCAGTTTTGTTGTCATTGATTAAAAACACTAATTACCGATACTTTATGGCATACTCTAAATTTTCCATCGCCACCGTTTTTTTTAAAGTTAGTCGATAAAGAAACATTTTAATCTGACCCTTTTTTGTGTGAAATGAACTGTATTTGAATATGCAACTGTCATTGGCCAATCAATTACTTGCTGGTTCTCTACCACTAAAGTAGATCACCAGTGAATGTTTTGCCCGCTCAGGGAGAAGCAACTCTAATCTCGACCTGTCCAGTGCAATCCTTGTCAGACTTCAGCAACTTTGCTTCACAAGCGACTTTATGAATGACTCAAAAACCCATCATTGTGAACAAGCAGGGTCTCAAAATACTTAACCTTACCCATCTGCCTGAAAGATTCTTGTCAGGAATGTTCATAATATATGTCCCTGTGTATAAATCTTGCTACTGCGAAAATTGATTTATTTGTAAGCACCTGTCTAAACAGGATAGTGATCTTCTTTTGGGGAATTGGACGGTCCAATGTGTATTAGCTCGAGTTTGTTAATTTGTAAGTCTCTAACGTAATGTTATCATTCTTGACCTGCTCTTGACCAAGAAGACATCATCCAAGATGCCAGCTGGCGTACAAAGGAAACAATCAATAGATAAAACTAACGATCAAACATACAAGTTCCAATCAGAAGATCAAATTGAAACAAACTCAATCATGATCATCAAAATATCAGTCTTATACAGACTTTTTCATGTATCTAGGATTTTGAAATGGATGGGGACAATCTTGGTTTGTGTCAATTCAAGGTTCTAAAATGTTGTAAATTTAGAGAATTTTGGATCTCAATTGAGGGGGGTATTCCTTTATGCCACCTCCCTAGCTACGCGCCTGTGTATTTATGCTATATGACCTTGGAGGTGATATTCATGTCAATGTAGTCACTAGCCAATGCCTCAAGGTCGAATTTGATGTTTTGTGCTGTTTTGTACATCCACTTCCAGCTCAGACGTTATCAATGTTAATCAACTGATTTTACGTTTTTGATTGCTTAACTTAATCTTATTTTTGTGAGACCATTTTTTGCTTCCTAATGTCGACGGTTTATTGACATCAGAAAGCACTACGCTACTTAGACTGCTAGATTGACAGCTAATTGGACTTTCTCGGTGACTGTTCCTTCGAAGTCTATTGAAAACATCGGGCAGATAAATTGAGTTATATCCTTCATCTCAGAAATGTCTAGCTTGATTCTGACGACCAATTGATATCTATGTGTTCTTTGTTTGACCACACATCTCTGAGTTTTAAGTCACGCGTCTTACCCACTAAGCCTCCCCTCCCCGAGGTAAGTAACACAAAGCATTAACATTCTCCAATACACATTACTATATATATAAAGCAGAACCAAAGCACATCAATATAAAGGATTTAAGACAGGCAGTCTGATTAACGACGAGTTCTATGAATAAATACAATGCGACCCTATGACTGCGGAAGTCCAAGAAACATCACAACAATATGGAATTCACCGATGTTCAAATTGAAGGACTACTCGAAATACTCTTAAGTAGCTTATAGGAGACACACAGCGCATAAGCATTAAAAGACAGTCGACTCTTTCTTTAAACCACTATATTATTAACAAAAACATTTATACGCCTCAAGTGATAAAGCCGCCATCACTACATTAAGGAACGCGACATTTGGAGTGTAGGCGGTACGCTAGTACTTTATTGTGACCACATACTCTTCTGCCTGCTTACACACTTTATATAAACTACCGTTTAAAGCACAGGGACAATCGTTTGATGTAGATGGGGAAGAAATCATGAGCATTTAAAAGAGCGCATTAAAAGAGCGCAGCGTGACTCAGCCTTCGTCACCTTTTCTTTGTTTGTTTTTTAGACCACACTTTCAAGTTTACCATAATATTATTCATAAGAATTTAAGAAGAAAATGAAAATTCAAAACATCTAATTATCCACTTTATTTGAAAAACGTACACGCTTCGAAGATTATGTTTCTTTCATGTTACTATAAATAGAACTGAATGGCATTCTTGTATGTCTAGTTATCAATTTCCCTTTGTTCACGTTGTCGACAAGCAAATAATATAATTGTCGTAAAAATCTTGGTATTCAAGTTGTTCGGTCACCAGACGAGGAATAATAATATTATTGAAATGAAATCGAATCCTAACTTTTGTAATAAAAAAGGTTATCAACAATTGATTCAGGCGGAGAATTTGTTTTTCACTATAAGGAAAGTCAGGTTGCGAAATCTGTATGACTGTTAATACGAAGAACTCAACAAATAGCTCCATTGTAAACTTCGTATAGTGTTCTTAGAATAATATGTGCGATCTCAAAGCATGAAAAGAAAATATCTACATATCTCAAACTCAATCAGGCGCTGTAAGCAGAAATATTCAATTGTTAAGTTTACAGCTTAATTCCTTTGAGAACATGAACAACTGTAAATTGTACGACAATTAAGCCAATGTTTCACCGTTAGTTTCCCCGTGACTCACGTTTCTTAGCAATTTGTGAAACATAAGTATTTCGTTACGCCTACAATGCTATTAGCAAATGATTGATATATCAAAGGGTTTTTGCATCTTCTTTAAACAATGTTTGTTTTGTTGTGTCGCTAAACTACGGATTGGCAGCTGAATAACATTTCTTTATAGATCTAACTCCGTTTTTATACTGATCACTGAAGGAATTAAATTCGTTCTATTCTCGTATACAGTATTATAAAAAGACAGGATTCATTCTAACATAATTCTATGAGTTGAGGATGTGTTATATCGCACGTCTTCGCCCTACTTGCGAAAAAAACGAAGGTTCAGACCCAGATATAAACTTATTCTTTCATCTCTGTTCAAACCTGAGTTGTACCGCTTTTGATGCTCACTGCTTGGGCACAGTTGTTATCTTCTGTTATCATAATAATAACTTGTTTCCATTTAGAAGTGTTTGAAAAGAGAAAATATTAAAATTTTATAATGAGTGTAAATTTGATTGAGGACACACATTTTGAGAATAAGAAATTGCTTTTGAAACTCAAACAGAAAGAAAGATGGGTAGCGAAAACATTTTTCATTAATTTTAAGCACACGTCCTTGTGCGTCTGAGACAGAAGAAGCGATATAGAGAGAGAGAGAGAGAGAGAGAGAGAGAGAGAGAGAGAGAGAGAGAGAGAGAG
>JAUUEB010495635.1:0-10526 GCA_032362205.1 Clione limacina
TATACATGGTGGATATGACCCAAGACAGGGCCTTATGTATATTCTTAGGTTCTTGAATGATATACATGGTGGATATGACCCAAGACAGGGCCTTATGTATATTCTTAGGTTCTTGAATGATATACATGGTGGATATGCCAAGACAGGGCCTTATGTATATTCTTAGGTTCTTGAATGATATTCACGGTGGATATGCTTTTTTGTTTCCTTATATTGAAGGTTTTCAAATATATTTTCATTTCTTCAAAATCCAAGTTAACCAGACACCAAAGTTAACCAGACATTAGAGTTAACCAGACACTAGAGTTAACCGGACACTCAAGTTAACCAGATACTTACTCAAGTTAACCAGACACTAAAGCAAACAAATGCCTTGTTATTTAATCTTTTCACCAAGATGACTGCCTCAAGCTGTATAAATAACAGCAACAAATAAAATTTTATCTTTATCTCATTATTTATCTCCAAATGTAATCTGAATTTTTGTATTTTGAGTTTGTCATCTCCCCCGTATAGTCCAGTCGCCAGATAGGGTTACCCTAGGGTTACCCTGCACCCCCACTCATATTATCATGTTTTAATACTATGATGTATTCCTCTGTTTCATATTAAAACCAAATAATGTCTAATACATCATGTCTATATTTGATTATATCATCATCCTTGATTTGTGTCCACAGTCTGACCATGAAGATTGGTGGTTAGATTACAAATATTACTATGAGAGATTGAAGGGGACCTGCACAGACTGGACAAGGGACAAGAAGGAGTTGGTCAACAAAGCTCAGATTGTGTTTGCTGAAGCTGCAGCCGCTCAGGAGTTGGAGGAAGTGAGACAAGAATATTGCAGCAGACACAAACAGATCTGTGAGGTCCTCTATGAAAAGGTTGGACTTTTGTTAATTCAACATCTTGCAGGGTGATTTATCCCTCCGGGAACCACTAATTTTTGGAAATCCCCTTGGAACTGCTGATTTTTTTTTAATTCCGCAGAACTGCTGATTTATCAGAAATCCCACAGGACGTGCCAATTTTGGGAAATCCCTGGGAATCAAAAATAAAACACTTAAATGACCATTCAAGAGAACAGCTACTAATAGGGGTGGTTTCAAATCCTTCTTGCTACCACCTAAATTAATGCAGATTTTTCTTCTGAATAATTTGGTACAAATATAATGCAAATTGGGCAAAAACTGAGAATACTTATATGGGGTGAATAATAATTTTTATATTCTTTAGAGGTATGCAATTTAAGGATCAAAATTTCATTTGTACAAAATTGAAGTTTTTAATTAACTTTCCTTGATTCAAAAGGTGTTTTACTATATAAAGTATAACTAAACTCATCATCATTTGAGCAAATCTGCCTGCTCATAAAGAACATAAGACTGCAGCAGGATTTCCCAATGTACTTCCGAACAAAATCCCCAAAACAGACTCAGACATAATTTACAAAACATTTAACTTTGACCTCCTCAAAAAAATTGTACTACCAAGTTCTCAATTTTATATGGGTTTGTGCATTCAAAAGATCTGTACCGTGAGATAACACAATTTAAATTTGACATCTCTGGCAACTTGAGCTGCATTAAGTTGTTGTTTGCACACTGTGAGTTGCCAGTGATATCAAATCACAGTGTGCAAAGAAAACTTAATGCAGCTCATTAATTTGTCCCTGAAACATGAAACAATCGATTGTTGTAGTTTTCTACTTGACATTCCCAGGAGATCACTGTGGGTCAAAACTGAATAGGATTTCAGCCTAACAGCTGCTGACCCTAAAGTCACAGTTCAGATTTGTCTTTGGTTTCCTGAAAAGATCAATCAAGTTACCCCTCTAGAGAGTTTAGTTCTTAGATGAGACACTTTACTACCTAGACAGCTGTGACCATTGTGTGAATTACGGTTTCAGCAAAACCTGAAAGAGGTCAGAAAGATAATGTGTGGGCTGCAATGAGATACGATGGTATCATGAAACCTTTTTTTCCTAATGAGACCACATGCTTTACCATAGGATAGAACTTAAGATATATTCATGTTTTTTGTTTTTTTCAAGACAAGACTGAAAAGGATTATAAACAATTGATATTATCGTAGCAACGTCATGTACATTGTATTCTGTTGAGTTTATTTCATGAAAGTTTGTGTTTTTTAGGTCAAAGAATGGAGAGAACAGAAAATGGAAGCCATGGATCTTCAAGCTCAGATAGATGAAGAAAAAAGGAAACAAGCAGAGGAAAAACTTCTACAGGAACAGGAAGTTGAAAAGAAAAGACGATCAAAAGACAAAGAACAAGTAGGTCAAGTTTGCTTTTGTTTTGTTTTTTCTTTTCAGGTTAGCATTTACTGTTTACCTGCTATAAAGGTTGAATGTTTTCAAAAGTGCTTTGGGGTTTGTAGCTAATTAAGATTACTGTTTGTAAAGTAAATTTATCAATAGGAATTTATGAGCTTTCAACAATCAGAAAAAATTTCAGACTTGCAGACTAAAGACATATGAGTTAACCATTGCTTTTATTGCCAACTTGACTATGTTGGTGCTGAAAAGACCTCACTGCCCACTTGCTTGATTGATAGATGGGACGCAAGATCTTGCAATCAAACTCAAACGTGATGTTGTTGCACATACAAGTTTTCAAGCTCTTTGAACCTGAACCTACCTCGGCATTAAGCAAGAACACGTATGAGATGATGTTAGAAAGACAAAAAGTAAATATCATAAGACACCTTCTCTCTCTTATCTAATCTTATCAACTTATCATTCCAGGTGGTTAGAAGATTATGAGGTAGGCAATGAAACAAGAATTAGCACAAAGACCTAACAGAATTTGGTAAACAAATCAATAATTTATTAAAATTCAACATGCAAAAGTAAATAACTAATACAAAAAATTACATTTCTCTTATGTGGCCACTTGTCAAAGGCAGCAACTTTGCCATTCACAGTAGATTGTAGACTGTCTGCTTGTATAAGTTTGAAATGTGTCAGGAACCTCAATCCTGAATGATGCTTTATAATCTTCTCTTATTTGTTTAGATCAAAAAGTTCTCTGATGCCAAAGAGGTCAGTAGGAGGGAGGCTCAAGCTGCTGCTGAAGAGAGGCTGAAAGAACTCATGGATCGCATGGCAGAGCAAGCAATACATGACAAGGAAAGGATACAATTTAGGTAACTGCTCAACACAGACTTAAATGGTTCTAAGTAAGTCAGACAATCTTGTGCTTTCTAGACCATGGTTCTTAGTAAGTCAGACAATCTTGTGCTTTCTAGACCATGGTTCTAAGTAAGTCAGACAATCTTGTGCTTTCTAGACCATGGTTCTAAGTAAGTCAGACAATCTTGTGCTTTCTAGACCATCTTCGTACACTTTTGAAGACCCATGAGAGATGTCTGTCTTTAGATAGGGCTGGGTGTAAACCAATTTTGGGGGCCGTGATAGTCTATTGGTCTTACTCTGAAAGTTTATTTAGTGTATGCTATCAAATGTAGTGTTGGTTTGAAAAAAACAGTCTGCTTAAAAAATGTGTTGGAGCAAAAAATATTCTCTTGATTGAAAAAAAGTAAGTATAGATAAAGAAAGAGAAATTGAGAGACATTTTTTTTAATAGGCAAAAGTCTGTATTAAAGTGGTTGGGCTATTGTAAAAGATAAAAAGGTTTTCTCTAAATCATAATTCTGCTCATGATAATATTAATTCAACACATGTCTCTCTCGGTTTTACTGGGAAGTAAATTTATTTCTGAGGTTTGTTTTAAGGTAGAATAAGGCCAAGCCAGTAGAATGTTAGAAAACTATGAAAACCCATAATCATTGACAATGTGTTTTATTATAACCGGCCTATTATCATACACATCATTGCCAAAGTAAGGAAATGTTCCTTTGTATTTGTGTGTAGTTTTGTTTTTATTTCTCTACAGGGAAGAACAGTTGGAGCAAAAATTAGAGGAGAGAAAAGAAAAGGAAGGTTTAAAGTTACAGGAAGAGGAAGAAAAGGAAGCAAGACTGGAAGCTTTAAGAGCCCAGGTTTGTTGGTCATAGTTAATCATTTTGTATAAAAAATATCAGATATATGTACAATATCTAATAGAGAATATGAATAAAATAAATTGATATTATATTATTTGGCACCCTTCCATAATAGACGGAATATATTCTCATATTTTTCTTAGTGTAAAAAGCAGAGTTATCGCATTATGAACAACTATTTTTCTTAGTGTAAAAAGCAGAGTTATCGCATTATGAACAACTATTTTTCTCTTTGCTGACTAATCCTCACCCTAGTACTTTATTCAATCTCCATGTTTTTTTGGTGCAAAACGTGTTATGCGTTTCACATGCAAATTGCTGTGATGTCAGTAGAGATGGTACTTAGCAGTAAGGACGGGCACGGAAATCCAAATTAAGCGAATTTTGAACATTTCAAACAAATGTTGGGTGAATCCGAATTCGAACCCAAATTTTATCGAAAATAATAATGAAGAAATTACATATTATGTCTATTTTATATAAAAGACTTTTAAATAAGATTTACAACTTTAAGTATAAATAAGCAATTTTGCCTTGGTATCAACCTGTTTATTATCATCGAATCCTAACAGTGATTAAAATAAAAATAATCAAACAACAGCCGAAAGTGATCTGGGAGATCTATCTTATTCTTATTTACATATTCAATAAAGAAAAAGGAGCATGTTGGCGGAGGCCTCTCAAAGACTTGACCTCCTTACAGATATAAGCTCTCCTGCTTTTGAAAAAAGCCTTTTGGACCTAAACTAAACTGACTTCGATATGTAAGCTTCATATTGTTTCGACCGTGGTATCGAACTTTTGTTCGCAATATTGAAGTTTATTTTGGTATACTAATTAAAAGAGCATTTCTGCCTAATTCGAAATTCGAGGTCATGGGGATGAACTTTGCCGAATCAAACATGTGAGTCTTATAAAGTTGGGAACATCAAACTTGATTTGAACTTTGCCCGTCCTTAATAAGCACTACTGGAGTGTTGCAGAAATCATTACAAGTTGTCCAGGACGACAGCTGCTCACATTCTATTGATAAAGCCATCCCAGGGTTATTGTCATCAACAATTTATTGGTTTGTAATTTTCCCTGCTGGATTTGTCTCCCTTATGTTCCCTATAAATTTTAGAATCAATTATTCTTCTGCTAGGACTCAACGCTAAGACTACCATATCCTTAAATTTATGTGCCCAAATTTTTGTAATATTGTTCTCCTTCTCATATGAAACTTTAATATCAAGACATGAAATGTTGACTTTGTGTTCTATTTCATTGTTTAGGTCCGCATCATTGCAGAGAGTGATCCTATGAGAACAATGCAAGATACAAAGGTAAGGTCAAAGGTCAACTCATTTATAGTTATCAAACTTGATTGTATATAAGTATAACTATATGATCCTAAAGCAACATTTGTAAAACATGAGTTTACAAAGTAGTCCATTTTACAAAATGAGTGCAATGGTAAAAGGTCTGGATTAAATTGACTCTTTGAGCTGTAATTGACATCAATCAAAGCATTGTATTGTTAAGACCCTAATATGACATAGATTTAAGTGTAAATTGGAATATTTATCCTACACCGAGGGTGTGGGATCATGAGACGCCCATGTTTGTCTGACAGCACGATAACTAGAAAACATAAAATAATAGATGTTAAATGTGGTTCAATGTTGTTAAACATGTTCAACATGATGAAGAACCCTATTTAATTCCAGCAATATCTGTTAACAATTGACTAAGAAAGGAAATTTAAAGTGTTTCTCTATCATTCTTTGGTTCCAAGATTGCCACCATTACTGCATGGCCGAAGTTTACCTTCTGTTTTCACTACCCAAAACGCACTATAAACGAACACAAGGGGTTTCACGCCTTTGGTGCTCACGCTCAAACTTGGTGCACCGCACAATCGTTTTCTAAATCGGTAAAAGCGTATTATTGGTTGCAGTCCAAGTTGTAATTTAATTTTCTCAATGGGTTTTTCTATAATATTTTCATAAAGTCAAAGTTATTTTATATTTAAGTAATGCTAACATTGAATAATAACAAACATTTATTGTTTACATAGTTTCAGATTTATACTTACTCTGAGTACTTGTGTTTCTAGTTGTTTTTGTTATGGTATAAAGAAACACTTGAGGCGTCGTTTATGACTTCCTGGTCAGTAAAGATTTGTACTTACTCTGAGTACTTGTGTTTCTAGTTGTTTTTTTTATGGTATAAAGAACACTTGAGGCGTCGTTTATGACTGGTCAGTAAAGATTTTGTCAAGTTAAACCTTTTTGTTGTGAAGTGTAATATTATTTTTATTGTAAATGTATAACAATTCAAATGGATGTTTCTTTTATTTTCCTTTCTTGTTTCTTTAGTCATGGGCGGCTCGTCATTCAGAAAATTATGAGGAATTACCAATGTCTAAGCCGTTGTTTGATGTGCACTCTTTTACAGCAAATCAGGTAACTTCAACTGTTAATTTATTGTTAATAATTATTATACAATATATCGTCAAGCTCATATGATGAATACATAAGTCATTTTCTTTATTTTCCTAAACTGGTTCCTTGAAAGACTTGTGTATGCCTTTAGGAAAGAAATAATGGTTAAATCATTGGTTTGACAGGCAAAATTCTTTTGCTCTTGTTAGTAAGAAAATTATTTATGTCAAATATAGGTAATCATCCTTATAGCGGTTTGTATTTCAACTGCTGAAATTATTGAATAAATGACTACGAAAATTATCTTATGGCTGTGACAATATCTATTAATAAGACTCAGATTTGTCTATCTCCTCATTAATGTCAAACAAAGGAATTTGGTTTTGGACACTAAAGTCATCCCTGGTGAAGAGGCCTTTAAGCAACATCAACTGGTGGTCTGTGAACTCAATATTAAAGTCTGCAAGACTAAGAAAAAGCCTTTTTCACCAAAGCTTAGGACGTGGCAGCTGAAATAGCCTCTGGCAAGGGAAAACTTCTCCCATGAGGTTACCTCACTCTTGAACCCCCACTCATCTGCAGTTGGGTTGGAGGACATTTGAACGAGGCTAAAGATAGCCTTAACCTCTGCCACAGAGAGCACATCGGGTGGGACCATAAAGCTCTCAAAGCGTAGGGTCACTTTGATGTGGAATGATGAAATAGTTTGCATATCATAAGCAGTGTTATTTGAAATACAATAAGGTCCTTATCGCATGTCTACCACTCATCAATCTTTATTGATCTTTAATTATTGACCTATATATTTCTATTCATTAACCTAGATAACGTCAGATCATAGAGTGAGGTTAGAACAGAAACTGAGAGATGCTGGGCTCCACAACACAGACTACGCCAGACAAGCGATCCGTGGTGCCACTCCTCCCAGACCAGTTCGCAAAGATCTTCTTCACACATTCAAGTTTACAGACGACTGACTTATCTTCCCTTTTATAAAACCTGTTGACTTATCATCTCCTGATATTGAACAAAGCCTTATCTTCTCACACTGTCTAGTTTATTTTCATATATCAAACATCTCCTGATATTGAACAAAGCCTTATCTTATCACACTGTCTAGTTTATTTTCATATATCAAACATCTGATTGCTGAATTAAAAAATCAGATTTATCTGCTGGTTGAATATCTGGAAGCGGTTTTTTCAGACATACAAGTAATAAAAAATATAACATGCTTAGTTTTTTAGATAATATTTATTGCCTAATGAGTGTGGAGAGGCAAGTTTCATTTTACTTGTCTCTCAACACAAATCGGGCAATAAATATTGTTTCAAAAATTAAAAGTGTTTTATTCATTTATTTCCTATTGAAACGACTTCTATTCAGTAAGAATCAACACAAGTTAACTGGGTACAAAAAAAGAGATTACGGTGAACGAGCCTCGTGTGTCTTGCTACATTGTTGTGATAAGAGATGATACACTCTCATCTTTGGAAATTTGGGATTTCCCGATCAAGTATAAACAGATGAGCACAATAACTTTGTTTGCTGTGTGTCATGCTCTATCGACACACATGTTTGGGAAACCAAAATGAAAATATTGAATTATCGAATGTCCTCTTTGATTCACTTAGTTATATGAAATAAAGGCTAATAAACTGATATTGATATGAATAAGATGAAGACATCTGTGGCTGTGAAGTAAGACTATTGAATACTGCTGAAAACTTAACCCAATTTGACTTTGTCAAGTTGTTGCTTGTTTAGTACAGCATGAATTGATGTCACAATATTTGTGTAATTATGCAACTATATTATAGAGTTGTTTCCCCTGGAATGAAAGCTTTTGCTGATATAAACATTTTGATTTCTTTATTTACATGGTGCCTCAGTGGCAATCAAACATGTTTGTTGTTTCTGAAGAAGGAAGGATATTATCCTAAGCTAGCTTTTAAAAACAAGCCTGAAGCATTTTTGTATAGGTTTTTGAAAAGAGATCTTCTTCTGGATAAAAGCACATGCTAATAAAGATGTCCCACTTGTGAACTGTGTTAAAAACCGGTCAGATTATTAAAGAAAAAAAAAGCATAATAAGGCTGGTTGTTTCAAAATCAATTATTGTTAAAAACATGCGTGATGACCATTTAAGCTAAAGAGAACATGATATCTACTCACCTATCATGAAATGTGTTCATTTGTCCATAAAGACTCCTGACTTATCTCCCTTACTTTTAATTTTCATAGCTGCTGATTTATATTTCTTTTTATTGATTAATACAATTATTTTTGGTGCATTACTTCACAGTTTACCTCAAGCATTTCCTAACTTGTTGTAAACCTTAAATCTTTGCCATATCCATAATTATGAAGCAAAATCATCAGAAAATATCCCAATTTCTGCAACTCGTACATTATTTTATCTATGTATGTTACAATAAGAAATAGAAAATGTCAAGTTTTTAGCCAGATGTAAAATCTTGGAAGTCATTTATCTAACTCTACAAATGCTGTGTACTTTTGTTGATCAGTATCAATTGTGGGTGGTTCCATTCCTCATTTAAAGAATAGTATGTGTAATTGTTGAATTTGTTCATGCAAAAGTGCAGCCAATTAGGAACAAATAATGATAATTACCTAATGTCACAATTCTATGTGGTCTAATGGATGGTTTTAAGTAGAAACAACAATTACAAAAGATGGAGTATTACTTAAGTACTTTGAGACTGTTTTTGTGATAAGCTGCAGGCGTAGAGCTCATTGTTCAATTAATCACTGATTAGTATATTATTATCAGGGCTACCAGATCAGCAAGGAAACCTTTTGCCAATTTGTTGCTAGCAGGGATTTCACAGATTTAAAAAAATAATTGTTCACTTTCAACAGCTAAATAAACTTGTATTAAAACACCAATTTAATACACAAAAATCCTGTGAGAGCCTACCCCAATACTATATATTTAAGAAAAGTGTGAAAAGGTGCGCACATCATGGCTCCAAGATTAACACAACCATGCACTTGGGGAGCGCTTTTTATTTCCGCCAACTGGGAGCTCTGATAATGCGGAAAATTAGTGAATAAAAACAAGAATTAAAACAGCTGAGACAATATTCTTTGTGTCTGGCAATTTAACAAAAGTAAATACATGTAGATAGCTTTTACAAACCCCTAAAGCTATAATGTGTGTCATATGTCTGCTGTGGAAATATCACCATACACTTTCATGTCTTTGCCAGTATTTTTATTTTACAAATGTTTTACTCTATATTGAATAATTAAACTTATTTATTATGAAATAAAAATGAAGTAAAGTGATATCTGTGTACTGTATTTTATTATGAATTATGTAACCTTTTTACTGTTTCTTAAATCATCCAATAAAGAAAAAAAAGACCTATGATAGTCAGTGAAGCCACGCCATATGTATCAAAAAGACATATAGCTGTCACTAATCTGCCTTGTGTGCGCCTTTGAGTATATTAACGACAGTGTTAAATCATGCAGATGTGACAATGTTAAGACACAACATCCTTCAGTGGCTTGCTGACTGAACGAGGCAGACTTTGTGTGTTTTTTAATTTAGTGGTTTGCTGACTGAACGAGGCAGACTTTGTGTGTTCATGTTAATTTAGTTCAGCGCTTATTGAAGGCAGGAATTACGGTAGACCATTCCCCGCCACCATTACCTCCTGACTAGCTGCAATTGGTTATTTTCTAAAGTTTCTCAGCAGTTTTCGCCAAATAGTATTGGAAATGGATCGACGCATCCTGGAACAATTGTGTCAGTGGGATCGATACCTAGGTTTACGAACAGAACCCAGGCGGTTATTCTTCCAAGTGAATATATATCTGAGGTAAGGTATGCCAGGCTGAGAACAAAAAAGTACCAACCACAGGAAGTGTTTAAAGGAATAAAGAGTTAAAGGCACTACTTAGACGAGGGACGCAAGCCTTGTTCTGGCACCAAGGGGGTTTGAAGTGTTTGTTTGTGTATTATCTAAGCTAACCACATAAACCTTGGATCAAAATGCAACACCTGGTTAATCATAGTTTGTGTATTATCATAGCTAACCACAT
>JAUUEB010495646.1:0-10525 GCA_032362205.1 Clione limacina
TAAAACATATAGTTTGCAACAAAAAGTGCTAAATTATGTCAATTATTAGAGGATATATTCAATTTTCTGTACTTTTTTTTTTAGTAATATGGTGGCCATCTTGGATTTGGTCAAGTTGGGGGTTGTTCGCATACTCCCAACCAATTTTTTTTTCATATTCCATTTACTACTACCCAATGGCAACTTTTTGGCTGTTCCCGTCATTTACTTTTTTTAACATACCACCTATTGAAAGATCCTACTTTTGAAGTCTAGCAGGAGCAGATGTTGTGTCTTTGAGAAATAGCACTTTACACACATTTACCTTTACATACCCAGGCAAAGATAGGTTGGTACAAAACTATACACATAGAGAATTAATTTGTAAAAATATTTAAAAAACTTATAAATATGACATACAAGCCCTGGTGGTTCCTGGGAACCTGAGAAAAGGCTGGCCCCAAAAATTGTGCAGCAAAGTCATCTGGGATGATGCAAAGAACCGTGACACCTGGAGAACACTCATTTCATTGTAAATTACAGTAAAGTCAAACCCATACAGAATGGAAAGCGTGTATAAACTTTGATGATGATGATGATGATGATCATGATGAGCCACCTTACACGCTTTCCAGGAATCTGAACAAACTTGAGTGGTTCTGTCAGGGTAATACAATTGTCGTTGCCTAAAAGTCAGCTGTATTGTGCTAATCACATGTTTTTTTCTAAAATAAATCAATTCTGTTATGGTTGAAAAGTTTGTAAGAATCAGAGAATATGTCATAAAATTCCTTAAAGAAAAATCAGTCTCAACTATAATTCTATTTTTTCTCTTCCCCAGTTTTCTGGTCAGTACAATTTACCATCTTACTTGTGTGATGTGTCAGCCAGTGGCACAGGCACGCTGACTGGTGACCCACTATTGCTGAAGAAGATGAAAGGAGAACAACAGCTCACAGCTACACTGGATATTGTGGTTAGTTCTGCCACGTTTGTTCATTTATTAACATGCAAAATTAGAGGCAGATGTGTTAAGGGATACATTCAACATACTCTTATGATGTGTGGTTTGAAATGTCTTTCTCTTATACAGGAAAACTGAAGTAAGATTCCCAAGAGTTGTACCTTTGTCACCTTCTTTTATTTAACCTAAATAAAGTGAAGTGTCTTTGCGATAGCATCTATTCCAATAATAAATTCAGTAACACTAATCACCTTTACAAGACAATATCCCAAAACTTAAAAGTGCGACAAGTGGCACCTTTCTACGGGAGCTGTCACATATGTATTTTTAATTTTTACAGATTATTCCTTTACTATTGTGTTATGTGATTCTCTCTACAGGGTATTAAGACAGTCAAGTCAGTAGAACGTGTGATATGTGTGAAGCCAAGTAATCGAGTGACCCAGTTAAAACTGTTTTGCCCCATAAACGGCACTGTCACAGAGGTCAAATCTGGTGATACCTTAGAGCTAGAGGCAGGGGCTTGGATTGAGGATATCAGTGAGTTTTTTTTACTGCTCCTTCTTAGGTGATTACTTCATGCCTGGTGTCAAATTAACATAATTCTGCCCCTGGTACAAGATTTTCTTACATACTGTAGATTGAATTAATGTGCTAAAACATACATCAAAATAAGCTTTCTGGTTGTTAAATTACCACTCATTGAATGCTCTTAGTGGTCTGTTTTATGATATCTTGTGAAAAAAGAGGGGAAATTACCAATGACCTGCTGCTATGCCACAGGAAAAAGTTATGCCAAAAGTTAAATTGTGAAATTACTAACTACTGTACATACTGTCTTTCTACGGCTTCTGAGAAACCGTATACAGCATGCCCGTATAAAGTGGTTATCCAAGTCAGTCTCGCTGACTCCAAATTCCGAAATTCGCACTGTAGAGGGAGTTTTTTAACAAAGAAATATAAGGAAAAATGAACTCCAAATTTGTTTGGCTAACTCCAAATGAAATCTGGATAACCACTTTATACAGGCATGGTATACAGACATTGATGAACCCTATCCTATATAGATGATTTATTGAACCATTTTACTTACTAAAGAATAAACGATGATTCATTTGTGTTTTTCCTCAGAGTTTGAGATTACCAACGAGGCTGGTGAATGTCTGACTGTTGATGACAAGATGGCACAGAAGATTAAGGTAGGAACTGGCTTCATGATAGCTTATCTTACAGTTGAGCATACTTTTTCTACCGTTCAGGAGTCACTGCAGAAAATGTGTCAATTCTCAGAGAAGTTGCCTCACTGTATAATGGCCTTTAATTATCTGCACCTGATTTTTGACCGATTTCTTTTTCAGGATGCATCTATTTGGATAGTAGTAAAATTGTGAACAACTTTAACAACTTAACTTTCTTGGGCCAAAATTGTTTTCATAGAGTGTCTCAGGCTCCTTGTGTCATTGTTTATAGAAGCCTGTTTAGATTAGACCAACAATCTTGACCCGAGACAGTCTCGATCAGTTAAGGGATAAGATAAGTATTTGAAATCAATGTGAAAATATGTTTTTCATTATAGTGAGACCAGTGGTTTCAATGGAGCCAAGAGATAATTTCCCTGGCATGTTGCTGATCAGATACCTGGCAGTAAAGAGGTTAAGCAAGAAGAAGAACTTCACAATTGTCAATCCATATTATAATGCAGATATTTTCAAATTCAAAGAACAAAGATCTTATGTGTCTGTGTTTATTTTTGCAGGTGAACTGGATGCCCAAGGTCCCTAAAGACATGGCTTTGAAGAAAGAGTTACCTTCCCTGAAAGCACCGTTGATTGTGACAGAAACCAAGTACTGTCAGGTGACTGGAGATGGAGTGGAGTTACACTTCTCTGTTATGTGAGTCTATGACAAACGAGAATTTATATGGTCTGCAACCCTGTTGAGAGTACAGCAGCCATATTTACTATGCTTTGCAGTTTTTTATTATAAAGTCTAACACATTTTTTTAATCACATGCCATTTGCATAATAGTAAGACTTATTTATACACCTTAATCGGTATGATATGATTGATACACAAGTGTTTTAAGAACCTCTTGTTAATGGATCAGTAAGTTTGCTTAAAGAAATCAATTTAACCATTAACAAGAGCTTCTAGTGTTGTTGATGAGATGAGCTGATCCAGCCACAGATAAATTTAACTGGAAAATAGGGAGCCCTGTAAAAAATAATTTATTTAAAATAAAACATATTTCTTAGCAACACAAGTTGTAACTGTGTATTATTTTGTTTGTTGTTGTTGTGATTAGGGCAAAGGTTGGAGAAGCCAGTCAGTTGAAAGTTGGTCTATCAGGGGAGTGTACTACACAACTTGGGGAACCGTTGTCAGGAATTATGACACTTTGGTTGTTGGATACATACGGGAACATGGTGCAGGTGAGTGTCAACATCCTTGGTGTTTGTCTACCTACTTTTTGAATGTTTTTGCAGTAAATTGTTTAACTTAAAAGATTTAGTATCTAGTCAATTGTTGTTGTTTTTTTGCTCCGATAAGAAAGTGAAATTGTTTGGTACCTTATTTTGCTATCATGAGAAAAAAAACAATCACCAATTAAAGTTATGCCAGAGACTATTTTTCTTCAAACTAAACGTCTTTTGTTCAGTTTAAGTACATCTTCAGCCTGCTGCAGTGAGTGCTCATTATTTTTAAACAGCTTTTAATTTGCTTTGTTTCTATTTATAATGTGACGTCTTAGTTTGTCATCTTAAGAAATGTGACACTTTTCAAACAAGCTGTTCATTTTCTTTTTGCCATTTTTTGCCAATTCCAGACAACATTCTAAATAAGAAGTTTGTATGTATTTTTCCTTTTATCAATTCAATGCTTTCCTCGATTGTCAGATTTCATGACGCCTTGTGTTATATAATATTATACTAGTGCTTTTGCCCAGGATTACACATCAAAGGACTAATTTTTGCCCTCTTGTTTTACATTTATTAATGTTTTTTAAAAAGGGTCTCCCCTCTACAAAAATATGTTTATACAATTATGTGCCCCCCCCCCCCCCATTTGGAAATCCAATATACACACCCCTGCATTCTGCCAAAAGAAGGAAACAAAACAGGAATTTGCCATGGTTTCTGTTTAAAAAGTTTGTAACCATCCTCTAGAAGGGAACAATCTGAATAATCAAGTACTTTCTGCAGTTTGATACTGGCTGAGTTTTGTTAGATTGAGGGAAAATAACAAAGTTTTAAAAAACTTGAGCACTTAAAGCAGGCAGCAAAATCAGTCCGTATTGTTAGTATTTGACCTCGTCTAAGCTGGATAGATAACAGCAACCTCTTCTTAGCTATTGTTAACAAATATTTAAAAACAAGAACATTAATTGATAGATACACTTTGTTTTATTTGTCAGGAAATTTGTTTTGTATTGAATCATGTTGACTTGTTTAACTTTTTCTAGATGACAAATGCCATAGCTGAAGAGATTACGTATGAGGCCCCGTCACTCAAGACAGATCAAGTCAAAGTGCAATCCAATAATGTAAGTCTCTTCTTTTGGTTCACAATCTGCTCTGTTTGACACATGATACCACACATTGCTGCTCCCATATGCTATGACACACACAAATCTTCAAAACAGAGAGCTAAAACATATATATAATATATATATAGAGAGAGAGAACAAAAATATTCATATTTCAAGTATTTGCCAATTTTTCAGAATCCTCTCATCTTTCCAAATGCTGCATGTGTAAGAAAGTGAGAAGTTTGGTCTTGTCAGCCTTTGTTTAATATAACCATATATAACACATCAGTTCTTTTGTATTTACCTAAAAGAAACAACAGAGAATTTTAGCTAATTTTAATTTTAATCTGTTTACTATAAGAACTTAGTTTTGGATTTGATTCTTATGTTAATTATGTAATTATGTGACAGCTTGGAATAGAAGATAAAAAGACACTAATAGGATTTTCAAAGAGCGAATCTCATTCTATGTATGAAAAAGAGTTGTTCATCTAACAATGAGGTGTTACTTTGCCATTCACATTATTTTCAAAATATGTTAATTTTGTCAAAAATATTTAAAATTTGCAGTTTAAACTTTATGACTGAAACAAGGCAAGTCTTGCCTGCCAAAGTAATGTAACAAACGCTTCACACTGATGTGTTTTGTTCTCTTTTGCAGCACAATCAGGCTATTATGAGAAATATCATCTTCACTGAGATGGGGCACAAAGAGATACAACTAGGATGGAAAGACCTCAAGGCATCTGTTAGGTGTGAAGTCATAGCTGGGCCACCTGCTCAAATGAAGGTCCTTGAATGGCCTAAGAATGAGGTGAGGGAGAATTGATAGGTTCATGAGTGAAATATTTGAGTGAATTATGCATTAGCAGAGTTGCCAAACCTCCCTTAAAAATTGGGAGAGTCCTTTATTTTTTCTTAATTTTGTCCAATCTCCCTTAATTTTACTCAAATCTCCCTGGTTTTGATTCAGGGCCAAGTACACTTGCGAAGAGTTCTTTTTTACCTTAAGAAAAATCTCCCTGCTTTTATACCAATCTCCCTTATTTTTTACTCAAATCTCCTGTGCTGTCTCAGAGGGTCTCAACTCTGCATAAGGATGACTGTGCAACTAAGTGCGCATTATTTAATGAGGTAGAAAGAGTTAGTGAGAGACTGTACCAAAGTAAGAAACAGTGTTTATTATGTGATGAGGAGTGCAAGATGAAAAGTTAGCAAAATACCATAGAAAACTTTAACTTCTAATCATATTAGATGTTGTATCATTTATTTTAATACCATTTCAGATAATTGTTTTCACAAGTTCTGATCAGCCACACAAAAATGTGAAATTGCCTCTGCATTAAATGTAAAAGCTTGAATGACATACAGTTGAACTTGCTCTAGGAGGCCAGTGAATATCAGCAGCCAAACTGGTAGCTTACTGCAAGTGGCCTCTTACAGAAAGTTGACATTAAAAGAATCTAAAAGAGAATACAATTTAAAGGTCACACTTAAAGGTGGCCACTTACGATAGGTGGCCGTCGAGCAAGTTCAACTGTACTGATTTGAATAAATTATCAATAAATATTTGATAGCTCTTGTTTTCCATGTATAATCTACTATGAACAGATTGTCAAGCTGTACAGTGACAAAGCTCTCATCTACCCTCTCAAAGTACAGCTCCTTGATGCACAGGGCAATGTTGCCAAGGTCAAGGACATCAATGTTAATATTGTCAAGGACAATAAAGTGAAGGTGAGAAGGGAAAGCTGAATGAAGTTATATTTTGTTATTGACTTATGCCATATGCATGTGTGTGCGTTTATAATTGTTTGACTTTGGAGATCTTGAAGAAGACATTACACAGAAAATACAGGGTTATTCTATTTTTCAGATAAATTGTAATCATATATAATTTCTTCTTCTCTTCTGCTATAAGGTTTTTTATTCAAGTTATTTAGACAAGATTTGACTGATAAAGATTTTATTCATAATGTTGTTGATATTGTTTTGGATGTAATACAATTGGACATAAATAGTATTGGAGAACATTATCTAGAACATTTCCTGTCTCGTTGATCGTCTTATTAAAGTACTTTGTCATCTAATAACAGGGCAAATTGGAATGATGATGCAACAAAATAGCATCTTGGGAACAGACAATATGTTGAAGATATTAAACACTTTAAATGCATAATTATTTCTGTTCTGTTTCTTTTGTCATCTCAGTTGTCGGGTGCAAAGTCTATCAAGACAGACAAAGATGGGCTAGCAGACTTTGGATTTCTAACTGTGTCTGGTGACAGGTAACATTATACTGATTATTTGTGTATCTATTTGGCCTCTGGGCTTTATTTAGGATATTTCATTAATATGCTGTCTGAATTTCTAGATTTTTCTTAATTTTCTTGATCACCTCCCTGATAACAGCTAGGAGGCATGGTAGATTATCTTAACATCTGTATGATTGTAACAAAAGCTCACTGCCTGGCATTTGAAAAAGGTCTTTTTATTATTTCTTTAAATTATTGACTGAATTCAACCTTATTTATGGCTCATTTCAAAAGAAAAACCTTCTCTTGGCATGGAATTACAATGTATAAGAGTGGTTTTAAAAAAGTATATTTTGTTTGCTGTGAGCTGAAGAAAATTAACTTTGGTTAGTTGTCTTATTTTGCAGTTATTAACCATGCAAATATTATTTTTTAATGTTTATAAAGTGTAGGGTGTTTGACTGAAGTGTCCACAGATATAGATATTGTGATTACATTGTTGTAGTATGTATATTCAATTGTTTCAAGTTGATATTAGCCAAACACTCTTTGGAGGACAAAATCTGACTCCAATA
Organism: Clione limacina; assembly: GCA_032362205.1. Lineage (NCBI taxonomy): Eukaryota > Metazoa > Mollusca > Gastropoda > Pteropoda > Clionidae > Clione > Clione limacina. Next base: position 7,303 of record JAUUEB010495646.1, read on the forward strand.
TTTAGAATATCTTTTTAAAAGGATATTTTTAAGCGGGAAAAAAATCATGCTCCCCAAAAAATGTTACACCTTGAGACCCAACTTTACACCTTTAAATAGAATACTCCTAACCCTTCTTGGAGGTTGGCAGATCTGAACTAAGATTAATTAAGGAACACATGCACATGTTCCATAATGACAATGACTCAAAGGTCTAGGTCAAAGATCTCTGGTTCATTAGCAGCAACAGCAAGCAATCAGCAAAAACTCCTCAATAACGATACTGTGCTTCTTAAATTATTCTTTTGCTTTATTCATGATAGTTGAAGAATAGAGTCAATTTGTAAATAGGAACTGCTTGATAATGAAGACAGATATTGGATATAGGCTCATTGATACCTTTTTGTTACATGTTTGTGTGACAATTTGTGTTTGTGTAACAATTTGTGTTTGTGTGACAATTTGTGTTTGTGTGACAATTTGTGTTTGTGTGACAATTTTTGTTTGTGTGACAATTTTTGTTTGTGTGACAATTTTTGTTTGTGTGACAATTTGTGTTTTGACATTCAGTGTCTGTAACATGTAATGACAGCTATTATTAGCCTTCTTAGATTGATTTTTATATATCTGCTTTCTTGTAAACATCTACAGGGGCCAGTATGAACTTCAGCCCAAAGCACAGGTTGGAAGGTTTCTTGTGGATGGGCCAAAGCTTAATGTGGAGATCTTGCCGGATCCAAACAAACCAGTGGAGATGGATGTAGTTTACAATCAGAAGATGTCGGTCATAGCTGGACACACCTTGTCAGGTAGGTAGTTTGGTTAAATATAAAATGATATTATTTTTGTAACATACCCCATCAAAAGGTTACACACGTCGCAAATTTCAAAACTGATATTTTTTTCAAGTCATGACACTCTCATGAACATCTGAAGAAAAAAGAAGTCATTTGGATGAAAAATGGAGTAGTTCTGGCATGATATATAAAAAACACAAGGTTTTGAGAAAATAGCTTTCAAACTTTTGTGAACAACAGGTTTTAGACAAACTGCTGTCTCTCAAAAATGTGATCTAATCACATGACAATCTTCAATTTGTGTCAAAATAGTTATTCCACAGGTAAAATAACTAATGAAATTGAGCAAACAAAGATTTTGATATGACACCCTCTAATCACTTTTACAAGGCAATATCTCAAAACTTGATGTGTTCAATTTTAAGAGATATTTTGTTATAAGACATGTTTTATCATGATCCAGTATGCCGGACATTGCCGGAGGGTATTACTTCTTTTCTTAAATGACCTATTTGAGTCAATAGCCCTGTAAAACCTTATATAACTAACTTCTTTTCTGAACTATAGAGCTCCATAGGCAAAATTAAACTGTTGCTTAATAAATGCTTTATTGGGTCTGAATTGTGGTATACAGTATTCCCTCTATGAACCACTAACCTTGGGAAAAGTCAACAGTTTTGGTTTAGCAAGTTTGGCAGTCCAAAGAGGTGTAAAAATTAGCGTTGATTTATAATGAACAAAATGGAGGCAATAACAATTGGTCAATCGCTTGTGATTTCAGTGAACAAATTCACATTTTCTGTTAAAGCAGAATAAACAGCTTATTCATTGAAAAGTTACAGCAGTTAAAACAATGTTCTTTTAGTGTGTTTTAGTTTTCTTTCAGTCTTCATTTAGTGTCGAAAGTAAACCACTTCTATCTTTTTACTTCCATAATTTTTTACTTTCCTTGATTTTTTTTTTGGAGGTTCAAAGAGAGTTTTTAACAAAGGTTAAATATACTTTGTACAACAGAAATTGTTGGCGGTGAGTGGTTCAAGAGGTAAAATATGACTTTATCTAGATAAACTTTTGGGAATGTTGGCGGTTCATGGAGGGGCGGTTCAAAGAGTGAATACTGTACTTGTCTGATTTAAGATGTCAACTGTAACTCTGGCAGTAAAATAGCAGAGAACCTTCTGAAGTCGGATAGCTGCCACACTCTGATAAAAACATATATAAACAAAAATTATGATCCAGTAAATATGAATCCTTTTTATCATTTATCAGATTTATTCTAAATGTCAACTTAAGGTTTGTTTCTTTATTATTCCAGATTTCTCCGTGACTGTTTTGTCAGAAGGAGGCAGTCCACTCATGTCTTGTAGTGTGGATCATATGACAATGAAGATTTGGAGAAAGGAGATAGGATTTCATGTTGGTGCTCCTCCTAGTAAGGTACTTAACATCATTTTGCACAGTAAAAAGTTGTGTTGTTTAGATGTTAATGTTGGTGCTATTGATTGGAAAATGTGGGAATGTGTCTTGAAATAGAATTGGTTGATTAATGTGGTTTGGGGGACTGTACTTTTTTATATTTTATTTGTGTAAAATTGTTTGTGATTCTGGTTCATTCTTTTTTTTTTTTTGGATGAGAAGTTATGTAGTGTTCTTTGTTCTAACCTTCATCTTTCTTCATACAATCAACTAACTTCCTGCACTTTGGGGGAATCTTTGGTTTGATCATATAAAAAGGGGAAAGATATCATACAACACAAGCTAAACAAGACTTGGAAGTCAATACATTAAGAACTGCATAGTATGCATTAAACAAGAGAAGTTACAACAAAACATAAATCTTTACAATGTCCAATTGCACATAATTTTGTTGTTGCACTCTCTTCAAGCAGGAGCAAAATGTTTTGGGTAAATTTCACTGTTTTTGATGTGAGCATATACAGCAATCTCGATACTCTCTGAACAACTTTCAAAATATATTCTGATTTTTTAAAAGTGATTTAGATGAATTTTTTACAATTTGTGAAGAGAAAAAAATATTCGATTTAATAAAAGACAAAATTAAGAAAAATCTCATGTGTCTCATAGTTGTTGAGGGAAGAAGAAAAAAAAGAATGGTAATAAGATACATTGAACCCAGATAAACCCAAACCAGAAGCTTGATAGTCTTGGGGTTAGTTATACACTTGCTTTGCTGGTGAGAGGGCCTGGATTTGAATTTAGTCAGTTACCCATGTTTGCTGCCACTGTGATTGACACTACAGTCCTTTGTCAGGATGTTAATATGAGACCCGACTATCATATAACCCTCACGGGTTATAAAAATACAAAACACTTACATTCCCTCACTCACAAACTTCTTCTTTCTTTCGATCGCTTTTACCTCGAACGGAGTCAAATCTTATTGTTGACTGAAATGTGCGTTAGCGTACTGCTTTTTACACTCTCAT
>JAUUEB010495657.1:0-10523 GCA_032362205.1 Clione limacina
CAAGCAAATCAATCCCCTTATCATTAACGTGCTTACTTTGTGGTTATTAATGGCCATTAGTTGTGCGTTATACTGACTGTTAAACAAATCACTGGTGCGCGTTAATTTCCTCCATTGGAATGCATTAGATTAGAAGAATGACAGTCATCATTTTTCCTCATATGACAAGCGATGAGTGAGTCTTGTTTTGATGAGTATTTCATCGAAAACAGCTTTAGCTGTGAGTTTCGTAGTTTAGTTGGAAAAGTTAGATTACAATGCTGTGTAAATTAACAGTTATAATTGACTGATATCATTGATATCAATAACATATAAATATTTTAATTTATACAATGTGGTTGACAATGTGTTGACGACAAGGTTTGTTTCTGTTGCGTTATTTATTGATTTCAGGAACATATTCACACAGGAAGACCTTCATTACGATCGATAAGCAATGTACATTTTGTATTGTTTATGTCAATAGATTATCGTTCATGTCATGGGTGCTGCGTCTATTTTAAAACTTCAGATGCTATACAAATCTTTGATAAACAATATGAGAGGATATTGATCCAAATCAATATTTACGCTATTGATGTTGGGCATGGAATAAAAACGTCATGAAAAAGTTTAACCGTTGTATTTCTAAATGTATTTAATTGGTGTGCACTATTGCAAACATTGATTTAGATTGAGAAATATTAGACAATAATAAGGACAAGTAAATATATTCGATGCATTACGCACATAATATTTTTTGTTAAAAATAATACTTTTTATAGAACTTTAGTAGTACTATCATTACTATAACAAAGTGAAAGGTGGTGATACCATTTTATGTTGTAATGCTAATGTTCATCTGCATATTTCAATTCCTTTTAATGTGATAAAACTGTCTTTTTTGAACAGTTATTAAGTTCTATGGAATAAGCAGTCAGATGTGGTTTTAAAGATAAGAACTTTGTCAAAGTCTGAAATAAAGGACAGCTACTAGACGAGATTCGATGTATTATCAAATGATCACACATGTTAATGTTTTCATTCTAATTAATGCTGTATATGAACAGGCTGAAAGCACACACATATGATTCTCTTATTTTATTGATTTTCGACCTGAGATCCTTTAAGGTCGCTCTCATGTGAGCCATTCCATAGGACGTTGATCAATGAAGTTTGAAAAAACATATTCTTATTGCGTTTCAATATATTCTTCACATAAAACATCGAACATAAATAACTCATAAACCTTCGTGATATAAATTTGGCTGTGATTCCCAGGATATATTGCATATCTCAAAGGATATTCAATGTCTTGTTGTGAAATTGAACAACATTTATTAATTCCAATTGGATGCAGAGCTTGAATATGTCTTAGCATTAATTTATAACCAATACAATTGTTTTGCAAGTTATCTTGCTCGAGATGAGAGTGTCCTCAGTCTGATCCAAGGCCAAATAAACTAAAATAACGTGGTTTTATTTGCCTGTTGCATTTTTTACTCAATAGATCTCCACGTTACTAAATGATTCTTCTTTGTTATGTCGGATGATGGAGAATCGATGTTATTATAAATAGCGAGCAGTATTTTGGGACACCAAATCCATTAAGGTTAGAATCAAGTAATTAAAAACTGTTAATGGGCACTTCGACCAAAATAAAAAGTGATATGATATTAAGGTTGTTTTAAAACCTTGAAATATTTGTCTATGGTGTGCTATTTTTTCATATTATAATTTTGATAAAAAGTGGAGCATGTATGCACAGAAATGTATAAAATATAATTTTCGTTGTTAATACAGAGCCAATTTCAACTTTAGTGTCTTTTATCAGGGGTGATAACCTTCCAATTCCAGTTGTAGAAATTGCAATGGCTTAATTTTTTTTCTAATGTCTGTTTTTTATATGGCAAGGGTGTAGCTTTTAAATAAAAACCACAAAAAATTTGCAGTTCGTTCCTGGAACCAGTAAATTGAGCCGAGGTTCATTGGATTTACATAGTAAAATACTCTTTTTATAATTTCTTGATTCTAACATTAATGATATGTCATTATGGTGTCTGCAAGTATTTGTTTATTTTATGTTTCTCAAATTTGAATAATTGTTTTTTAAACGAAGCGCACCCTCCCATTCCTGTAACACAAATAAGACCTAACATTTATAGGTGGATTATTTTCAACCAAGCATTCCAGAATGCGTTGTGAATACGTTGGACAATGGACACTGTGCCTGTATGAACTAATCTGTTTGTCATTGTGAAGTTGTTTATATTTAAAGATCTGCTAATACACTTGGTTGAAGTACCTTTATCCAGTACATGGTCATCAAATACAATGCAACTCCTTGCTTTGAGGCCTGCTGAACACTGCTGATGAATTTGGATAAACATTGTTTGTGATTTCTTTTTAAGAACAGAAGCTATTATTCTGACTATGGCAGATTCTCGTAATCAACGTGAAATCTTCTTTATTTTTTCTCATCCATTCCTTGTCTGCTAGTATACGTGTTGTTGAACGTTACCTTTGACACGCCTTTGTGTAAAAACACTAAACCTAAACACCTAGATAGAACTTCCGCCCCTGGGCTTCATCGGTCTAATGTTCACTTAATTGCAATAATCTTGATAATAAATCTATGTCCCCATAATATAACGATTCACTAATTAATGTGTGCACATATATCCATGACTAACATTGCTACTTTATTTTTAAACCTCCAGATTTTAGCCCTAAATAACGTCTTTGAAGAGATCGATAACCGCAACAGTGGATTTTGCTGTGTTTAATTTGTCAGGAAAAGAACACTTAATGATGAAGTGAATCACACAAGACACATGACAGTCTAGATAAAACATAATTGTGTCATGACATTTGATGACCTGTCAATTTTTCTGCGAACTAGGTAGAGTATTTTAAAAAGCAAGTCGCTGTATTCACCAATAGTGATTTGTTCAATTTGAAAAAAAAAACATAAATCTCTACACAATTTAATTTTCAGTGTTGAAATTTCAAGATGACCTTTGAATGACCTTAATCAATAATCTATGCAGATAAATAACAACAACTGTAAAAGATTTTAGCTCAAAAGCTTACATATAACAACACATATCAAATATATATATTAACCCCAAATGACCTTGACCTATGAAATGACATTGAAACAAAAATGTGACGCCAGAAATGAAAACTGCATATTAATAAACCTATGAAAAGTTGTATCATACGCCTCAATATTGAGATTCTTAGTTGTGATGATAAACCGAAAATGGGTTGCGCCCATCTTGAATTTATGCTATAACTAGAGTAGCCCAAGTACGATTCTTGTAAAAACAACGTTTTATCACTCCAGGTACGCTTCTTAACAAGAATAAACACGAAAATAGCTTGATCTCCAAAATTGCAAGGTTTGTCGTTAGACCGCTGGACTATTACGGAAATGGATATTATACACAGTATTTATGAGCCAAAATGTATAAGAAATAATACCACATCACAAAATGGATATACTTGATACCCTTATATTTTGTGTGTGTTTTATGTTCTGATTGTGTCTGCCTAGGGGAGACTAAGGTATCGAAACACTCTGTATAATGCTTTATCAATTTTTTAATATATTTTTCAAGCTTAATAATGGTAGTAAAAACAACAAAAATATTCATTTTAATATAACTCACATCAACATTCAATATTACACGGTCTCTTTTAACAGGGGCCAAGTCTCAGTAATGAAGCCAAAGGAAAATCCCATCTTGTTGAACCTCTTCGAACCTCATCATATAAACGCCACGATCGGTCTTCCAAAGGGTTTTGTTGCAGCTTTTTCGACCATTTAACTAACATAATTTTCTGAGATATGCATAATCCACGTGGTCCACGTGGCTCGTGATTCAGACAAAAGAAAACGTCGGACAATCCAGAAGCTCTTTGTTAAAATTAATTACCGTTTTCTCGATCTCATGTTCCACCTTTTGCCCTTGAAGTGTATTAAAATTATAATCCGAGTCTCAGTTAAAGACTTGTGTGTTTGGAAACTCGTTGAGACTTTGATGCAGGGACATTTTTAATTTCACTCATTTCATTTGTTAATATTTTATTATACAAAAGATAATCTGTTTGCACTTAAACTGGACTTGAGCAGGTAGTACAAAATGTGCCAGGTTGAAGCTTTTGTCATGCGCCGCGTTTCCTATTTGCTTAGAGAACAAGTGGTTGTGAGCAATCAACTCATGCTTTTCACAAGGTTCATTTTCCTAATTTAACTCGGCAGTTCCGTTGAGTATTGCAAGTACATTATGAGTGAGTACGCTATCACAAATAAGACAATCTCGCTCTCGTGGATTGTGACTTGTTGTTGAATAATAATGTCTATTGGCTTCGTATTTAGTTTGTTATGAGAATGACACAAAGTAACATTTTCTTTAATGAGTGGTGTGAAGGTGTTTCTACAATAAAACAAAGGTTTATATTTCAACGCACAATTACATTGTGCAGTTGTACATTTTCGTCTTGTATTTGTGTCTGTCTGCCTGTTAACGCGATAACCTGAGAAATTTTGATTGGATCTTTTTCATTTTTTGTAGGATGATATAGACAAAAAAATATAATTTCTGCTATTTAAATCCAGTAATATTTGTGAAACATTGACGGAGTTATGGCCCTTTTTAGTTTATTTGCTATATGTTCTTTGTTAATTATGCAAAAACAGTTAGTTAAGTATCTGAAATATTGCAAAAAGGTTCTTCTTGTGACTATCTTAATTTTTTTGAATAATCAATTTGAAAACAGAGCATGGCATCTTAGAATATTTTGCTATATGTCTTCTTTTTTTGCGAACATGCTCTGGTCCCATCGTCTTAGATAGAAATCTGAAATCTTGCTCAAATGCTAAACTCGTGGTGCCCTAAAAGATGCAATCTATTTTTTTGAAAAAAAACATGTTTATGTTCTTTTACGCAGTGGACGAGTCGTTGGGAGTAAATACCTGAAATATTGCACTCAGGCTTTTCTAGGTACCTACTAAAAATATGTTTTTCAACTTTTTGAAAATATGTTAACAGGGTTATGGCCCTTGAGTTGTTTGCTTTTTTTGTTTGTTACTTTTCTCTGATGTGCGTGGTTGTACGCTTTACGAGTACTCACTTTTGTGTATTTAAATAATATGACCAAACAAGAATGAGAGACTCGGCACTTTATTATGTGTATATCAATAACAAACTATTACCACTATGTGTACTCAAACTTAGTTTTAGATGGTCAAATCAGACACACTGTTTCAATTTTGCTTCTCATTCTACAACCAAAGCATACCACACGTTAGCAAAGATTGATAGATTTCATCGTTGGACAACAATATTGACTGTAGAAAATTGTATATTCAAGGGAAGTAACTTCTGAAATGGGATAAGATGTATGCCATCTTCTCAAACGACAAATACCACCTCTTCTTGAATAGGAAATAGACAATCAAGTCCTTAGTCCTACACGCTCTTTTGAGATGATCAGCCTTTAATGTATATGATCAAGAGAAGTACTATAAAATATGTACTTAAAGAATTGAAGAACAACTCGGTACTATCCTCGTTACGAGACTTGTTGTACAAAAGCTACCGCTGACAAACTCATGTACCCTAATATACGGTTTATTTGAGATTAATCTAATCAGACTTCATTGATCTATTTTCCTTATGAAATTTACCGAAAACCCTTGCATGAGTCAATTCAATATGATCTTTGCTCACAATGGTGTTAGTATCCGATCAAATTATTATAATACTTCAGTAATCTTCATCTTTTAAGTTTCCTCACCTCTCATTCTTGTTATGTGTAGTTCTCAACTTATTTTTAAATTAGTCAGTATATAGTTATTGTATTGTTAAAGTCATATTGTCAAAAACATACGCCTCCTCTTCAAGATCATTGTCAATGTTTACGTATCTAGGGTTCCACTTCCTCTGTCATTACTGATGTAAGGTTGTGTCTAGGGGGAAATTATATATATTTCTAATACACTTCATTGATCTCATCTCCTTTTTAGATGTCTCCCCTAAAACGGAACTGTTTGGTTAAATGGAAAAAAACAGAGAATATCCGCCTGTGTTTGACCTATGACGGTCATAGCGTTAACCAAGACGTTTATTTCAGTAGTATGTTTATCCTTACACTGTATGAATAAGCGTTATTTTTTGTAACGTTTACGTTAAAATCCAACTTAGATAACCAACAAGTCTTTTAATCTGGTTGAATGACACATATTACAAAAGGTAGCGTGATAGACTTGTATGAGGTTAAAACAAAACGAAACATATCATTTGATGTTAACTAGCAATTGTATTAATCATTTAGAAACTAGTTACTTTCTCTGTTAATCCTGGTCCTTATCATACTTCACTAAACTAACAAAAAAATACCATAGATTAAAAATTAATTGTATGTATATGTAGCTAGATTTTTGTCTATTTCCAAACATAGTAAATCTTTGCTATTGCATGACACAACATTTATTTATTTATTCTGATGGAAATAAATTCTCATTAATTTCATTTACTTTCTCATATTTCTTTATTTGTATAAAATAAATTAAAAAATTGTTGGTATTGTTTCTTAGACAATTAAAACTCTGTCTACTTATTTTTTATATATAATAATATGACATCAACAAATTGTTAATTCTCAACTAATTCTATATTTCATTTTCCATCTCAATTATCTCACCAACGTTAATCCAAATTTCAAACATTGAATTATGAAAGTTATTACAAAAACATACTGACGAAGTAGTTTTCTATCGACTTCGGGGGATATAAAGTCATCGATTTCCATAATTTTGATGACATTGTCACTTGGGTCTGTTGGTAATGTAATTACTCTCAAGTGCTTGGTTGAGATACGATATTACAGCACACAGAGTTTGTCGTTGTATGGTACTGTGGGTTTTTGCGCTAGTTTGCTGTGAAACAATAACACTTTTTTACAACATTGGAGCTGTGCTTCATTTCTTACATTATATTTTGCACGTGATTTTTGAACGGAAATAGTATACGAAAAGGAGAACGCCGCAAAAATAACCGCTAAGTATGGGTTATTAACCAGATTTCTTTTACGAATCTTAGGTTTTGCGTACTCAGCAATGTCTTGTACATGAAAGTGTGAATAATTCATTTCCTACTGAATCGTTACACTTCATATTCTCTCTTCAATCCAGCATCTTTCTCTACCTCAACCTTTCGTGTTTTCTTCTCTCCACATCTTAAGAACAATATTTCACCTTCCCATGGTAACTTTTCTGTCCAACTATATCTTCCATTGTTAATTAACTCAAAAGACTTTATGTATTAGGCAAATATTTGGTAAAACGTCTAAAAGCATTTCTGGGCGTACCGATTATATAAAGAATCAAAGTATCCTAAGACAACACAACGATGAGAATAATTGCTCGAATGGTATTCAAACATAGTACAAGTTCAGTGTTTAAGTTTGACGTTTGGGTAAAAAGAGCAAATACCATACAAAAGAAATCAAACGACATAAGAACAAAATAGCGTACGTTCTTTGATAATTTCAATAGTAATACTTTGTTGACAAAAGTTAAAACCATAGTGAGTCAGAGAACAGTCAGTTCATACTATCTGAACGGCAATAACAATTCTTTTGGCTATAGTACCAATACATTCCTCCATTGGTTATTCACGATTCATGGGACGACTTCCATGTGATGACTGAATAGCAACTAGGAAAGAGCAAAATTGAGGGGGGGGGTGGACTTTGAAAGCTTGGTAAGAAGACCGAAGTCACTACTTAAAAAGATACAGTAATTTTAACAGAAGAAAAGATGAAGTGGGAGGAGGTATTAAAGTTGAAAAGATTTCGGTGATTTACTGAATGGTATTACGGCAATTGTGCCAACAAGCCATAAAGGATGAGTGATTGGCTGGGAATTTAATTCGTTCAATACGAGGAGAATGCTGGGTCTAGAGAAGATCTTCTTTAGATATGGCTAAAATTTATTACTGAACTGCGTCAAAACATTTTCTGATGTGGAAACAGATGTAATCATTTACATTGCAGTTTTGATGTATGCAAGAACTGCCTTGTTTGAGTCTGGTAGTTTTTGATGAGCCAGAAAAAAGATTATGCTGTAAGAAATTGAGATCACTGCAAAACTTTAAAATGTAACGAGAATATGCTGTTTTTAATTTAGTTAATTTAAACATGAATATTGTTATGTTTTTTTTATTCTTTTTTTTTCAACTCAGGTTTTATGGAATTTGAAGGATATGGGAGATACATTCCCAGCTTGAGATCAAAATCCAGAATGTAGATTTTTATGACGTATTTTGGAAATATAATCCGTTCTAATTTTTCCATCACGAATTGAGAAGGACTCATACAAGGAAACATTCTCTTTTGATGATTGTTATAAAAAGCCTACTCCCCTTTTTATGTACTCCCTTTTATGTATTCCCTTTGTTTTATTGCAATCTGCTAAACATAAGAGAGGTATCTCCCCGTCCATACTGAATCATTCAAGACCCAGAATGTAAGTTAATACCAATATGGGCAATATAAAATCAAAACACATTTACATAACACTTTACACAATATTCTCATACAAACATTTACATTGCTCCAAAAGATCATCGGTTTTTATTATAATTTGACTAAAATATAATTAAAAAAAAAATCAGTTACATGTTTTAAAAATAGGTTTGCCACATAAATATAAATATGAATTATGATCAAATGGTTCAAATGTTGTAAATGCATGATATGATGACTCATGTGTATGTCATCATGCAAAATAAAGTTTAAGAAAATTGATATTGCAGTGTACGCATCAAAGTTCTTTAGAAGGATTTAAGAATGTAATGTTAGAATGTTATTCTGATTTTTTTTAAACATCTTTTTCTTGGGAAACGTTTAAATGAGGTTAAAAAATACGAACATGCGAACATAATATCATTTTATAGTGGCATAGCTAATAAACCATGCCACATTTTAACGTTATATATAGAGACAAGTTTATAGAAATGAATTAAGATACAATCTTAGATAAGAACATTGTGTCCTGTGATTTAATACAAAGGAGGTTGGAGGGTTGTTCTATTGATATGATATTGATATTTAATGTCGGCTCTTCTTGGTCTGCGAGCCAAAAGATTTAATTGATCACGAGATGCGGGCAAATAAATCTCCAGAGCTTTTCTGCGTTTCCGGGTGTCCTTCATAATTGCTGAACAGCTTATAAAAAATGAAATTTTCATGTAACATTTTCCCTCAAGTTTAACGCTATTTGATGCATATTAGAGGTTGTATTGCTTTTTATAGAACTGCATTTGTTTGACCGAAAAGTAATTATAATTTTGCAAAAACGCCAATAACGAATCGAGGGAGAAATCTATTTCAATACTGTCGCCCTATTGTTTTGCCATTTCTTTGTTCATATAAAAATATTCATCATTAATATTCAGTTATATCTTCATAAACTGAATAAATTTAGAATAATATAATCATGGTGAATTTGTATATATTTTGTTTACTTATCTTTTAATAATTTCTATTCCAAGGCCAAATCCATTATAATATAGGGTTTAATGGTTAAACAAAATAAATACTAAACATTTCACACGGACTAAAAATTAATTTATTAAAATGATATTTCAATAAAAGAAAAATGCTCATGATTTATTGAAATATATCTGATATCAATTTAAAAAAAAAGATTCCTCTGTTATGAAATATGAAATTATGTTACGAGGTATATTAGGCATTTGTTGCGGGTTTTACACGAGATATTTCAACTTCCTTTGTGGTTAAGGCCGGCGTCATAAAGAAATAGTCAATCTCTATAAACCATAAAATATATTATTATGATTAAAATTGAACTTAGAAGCCAGTTTCAGGTCAACAACAGCTAGTATACGAAGTGAGTTTAAACAATTTGACTATAAAATATAGAAATAATCGGGAAGACATAATAGAAACTTATAAATACCTTACCGGCTAGTATAATACAACAAGTTTGTTTGTGACAGAAGACTCAACCTCATGAAGCAATTATGAAACTAGAGAAAATTAGAACTAACACCAGTAGCCATGGTTTGCAACGCGGACTCTGTCAAATGTCGAGTAATCTTTTAGGTTCCAATTTGGTACAGTCATCTATCCAAAAAGTATTTCCCACTAAAAAGGTGTCTTAATAAATTCCAAATAGATAACTTGTTATCTAGATCTGGTTACTGTCTCAGTCAACAGCTATCTTGAGCATCTCATCAGATAACACTGTTTCACATTTGACAAATTCTCATTATAGTTCGTTTTCTCTAAATATTCCATAACAAGTTATTTTAGCCCAAGCTTTACTTGTGTTGTTGTCAAACTTTGAATGACGTTTAAAAACACCAGACAAACCAACATCTTTTAATCCCAAAAAATATATACATACTTTGCCCTGTATTTTTGGAGGAAATTGATATGCAAATAATAATACAACAAATATCTCGAGACCAATTTCCTTTTTCTAATAAGTTTAGAATTAGGAAAGTCTT
>JAUUEB010495668.1:0-10522 GCA_032362205.1 Clione limacina
CTCTCTCTCTCTCTCTCTCTGTCTCTCGCTCTCTCTCTCTCTGTCTCTCTCTCTCTCTCTCTCTCTCTCTCTCTCTCTCTCTCTCTCTCTCTCTCTTTCTCAGAGGTCTCTCTCATCTCTGCTTCTGTCTTCCTCTTCTACATCTTTATCTCCTCAACATCCCGTGTTCTATCTTTTTTATATATTTAATTGTTTCTTAAGTGTTTGTTATATTAGATAATTAAGAAGGACATCATAATCCATGATGCTGGTTTTGACCCAGTAGGTCAAGTAGTTATATGTATATTGCTGCTTTCTTTATTGTTATCTATTATAAGGTTATTTTTTTGTTAACTGAGATAGCTCAGAAAAATACCATCATTTACCCACGTCCTTAACCTAAATATTTAAGGGATATGTATTGTTGTACCATGTAAGATGATAAATGTAGACATGCACATCGTTTCTTTCATCTTTCATATCATTTGAATCCGCAATCTTCTGTATCAATATTTAATCTTATAACCTATAGTAACACTTTAGATAAAAACAACTGGGAAATATCTGTTCACGTAGCATGTCAAATATCTGTTCACGTAGCATGTCAAAATCGAGAACATACAAATCAAACATTAAATTTATTCAAAACATAGGAATGTACCAATGTATAATCAGTCACCCACAGTGGCTATAGAAATGTACATTATACTTATTCATAATTCACGCACGATGATATCACTTAATTGGAAAATTAATTAAGCTATGTATAGACATGTACATTATATCTATCCTACTCATGTACCATAATATCACTTTTTGTAAATTGAATAACTTAGTTATAGACAAGTATATTTATTCATAATTCACGCACGATGATATCACTTAATTAGAAAATTAATTTACCTATTTATAGACATGTACATTATATCTATCATACTCATGTACCATAAATCCCTTTTTGGAAATTGAATAACTTAGTTATAGACAAGTATATTTATTCATAATTCATTCACAATGATATCACTTATGTTAATGGTAAACTTAAATTCCTCTTATTAACACTAATTTAAAACACTCAATCACACTACCACAAACTCTCACATATGTACTATACACGCACACACAGAGACATGCCTACACACAATTGCACCCACATCCCCCACACACAGTGATACCACGCACACACAAACACAAACAAATACACAATTAAAAAACAGGCAGGCACACACATTCACAGAAACCAACACACATACGCATACTCACACACGTACTTACACTAATAATTACACACTCACAAACACATATATTCACACAAACAATAAGTATAAATAGACCTACGCATACATATATTTAATGTCACCCTAATATACAAATCAGAGATACATTTAAGGATTATATAATACCTTTTAGTGCATTTAAATTTATTGACTGTGATATCTATGTATGTAGTGACATTTCCGTATGTATATGTATATTTGACTAAAGGATGTAATGAAATGTGTATAATTTGGTCAAGAGAATGCAATACTATAGAAGAATATTAATTATTATGTAAAGACTAAATTGTATAACATTTTCAATGTAATTTTCTTAAATAAAGGAGAAATATTAATTGATGAAAAATGAAATTTAAGTAATACTTAAGGTTAGAATCAAGTATTTAAAAACTGTTAATCGGCACCTTCGATCGAAAAAAAAGTTAGATGATATTAGTGCTGTTTTAAAACCTTGAAATATTTTTTTTCTTTTTTGTTCTTTTTTTATTTTATAATTTTGATAAAAAGTAGAGCATTTAGGCACAGATATGTGTAGAATATAATTTTCATTCTTACTACAGAGTCAATTTTCAACTTGGCATACGGTGACCATTTAACATCTTTTGACATGGGAGATAATTTTCCAATGTTAGTTGTAGAAATTGTAGTGGATTATTTTTTTTCAAAATTCTGTATTTTATGTGGCAAGGGTGTAGCTTTTAAATAAAAACCACAAAAAAGCTGCAGCTGGTTCCTTAAACCAGAAAATTGAGCCGAGGCTCATTGGATTTACATAGTAAAATACTCTTTGTATAATTACTTGATTCTAACCTATAAATATACAATTCATGTAACAAAATGTATTCAAATTATCTAATATAGATGCCTTACTGAGTCACCGTCATCATAGACACAAAAAACATTGTAGCAAGATGTGAACAAAGAGGGTTTACATTCCTAGTGTTTCGGCACATTTTTGGAACATCCGGTCACGGAAACGTTGTCTGCACTATGGAGTGGATTTGAGTGAGAGCTCTTATCCTTGTGAACCAAAGTATGACCAGGTGCACCACATGGTACCATTGCTTTGCTTAAGGAAATGAAGATTTAAGAACTAATGAGGTGTTATAACATATAATTTTCAAACTGAAGGTTAATAATTGCTGTCATATCATATTATCATTGTCTTAGTAAATGTGATTAAAATGAGTAATGAATATGGAGTGAAAGAGCGATAAAAAGTTGAACAACGATTGGATATTACAAACACGCGCATTGCACTACACCTTATTATTAACCAGATGGGGTCAATTCGGAGGAAGAGCCGGGATAAAAATCCTAGTGTTTATGAAAGATTGTTTTAATCATTTTTGCATTTGCTTAGTCATTACTTTCGATGAGGAAAATAAAAAGATTTTGAAAGAATATCATACACACGTCTTTGTTTTTTTGTTTGGTTCGTTTGTGCCTTCGCTTTAGGTCGAGCCGAATACATGCTTATTGTTGATTGAATATTGCAGTAGCGTACTGAACTATTCGACATAAAGCTAATGTCTTTTTCTTTATACTCTTATATAAGTCATGTTTGTGCAATCAAATGACCTGAGTTATGTTCAGTATCCATTCTGGTCCACTCGATTCATTGCTGAAATTTTGATTATCATCACAGACAGAGTCCTAGACAGTGATGGAATGATGCAAGAACAGTTGTACTTTATATTTTAAGGCCTTTGTCACGGTTAAGCAAATCTAGTGTCTTTACTACAAGTTAACTACTTTTGACTTATGTTTAAAGAGGTTTAGGTCCACTAAGTCGGTAGGTCGTTGCATTGGCAGTAAATGACCCTTTTCAAGTATCCAGCAATAATATATGTGTCTCAAAGTGCCCTTTTTTCACCTCAATCAACGTTGGTTCAATGAAACACAAAGATGTTTAATGCAATACGAAAATGTCAACATCTAAAAAAAAAATCATATTGCAAGTTGATAACCATTTCTTTTGTTATTCAAATGCTTACTAACGTTTTCAGAGCAATATACACGTCATTAAAGTCCAATCCTTGTTATCACGTTGTTTATATACTACAGCTTATTATCATGAGCCTCCAACAGGCTCTTTTCTGTCACTTTTTAAAAACAAGAGTATGGTATGGAGTAAAGTGACATCTCTTAAGGCAATTACCCTAAAGCATGGGCAAAAGCCGAACTGTTACTGTCGACACTAATGTAGACAAATCAATTGAATAACTTTGCATCATATCTAGTCTTATAAAACTGTATTGTAGAAGAGTCATATAA
The DNA here is from genome assembly GCA_032362205.1 of Clione limacina. Classification (NCBI taxonomy): domain Eukaryota; kingdom Metazoa; phylum Mollusca; class Gastropoda; order Pteropoda; family Clionidae; genus Clione; species Clione limacina. The sequence goes on from JAUUEB010495668.1 coordinate 3,534, forward strand.
GATATGTTTTATCTGGAAACAAAATGATTTTGAGATTAACACTACACTGTTTGACGTTTAAGGATGCCCAACCAACATCCGCACCGAAATGAGAAGTTAGGCATTTAATTATAGCATGTTTCACAATTGTCGACACAGTTTCAGATTTTGTCGACAAAAGAAGGAGTTTACTCGGTTTTAAGAACCAAAAAGATTTGACCAAAATACATATAAAGAATAGGGAGCCAACCACTTTATTTTGAAACTTAATGCTTTGATTCATAATATTGATCTATAATATATACAACTAGAAACATGAGTACTCAGATAGAGTAAAAACCCGACACCATGTTAACTAAAACATTTTCCGGACGTGTAAGACAGCTGTAAGACAGACAAAGAAATAGTTATAAAAAACAATAAAAAAAAGTTCTCCCAACGTACCCATAACCTAGAGAGTATGAGTCCCGTGCTCTACCGACTGAGGTAACGGGCACTGGTATTGAACGTGATATGGAAAGCCTGAACAAAAATCCTGTCAGTGAGGGAGCCAATCGAGTATCTCTATAATTCTTTGTATTCCATGACTCTGTCAATTGTTAACAGATGTTGCTGGAATTAAACCGACGTAATCATCGGGTTGAATAACAACATCGTACGCGATTTGAAGTGGTATATTTCTTGAGTTATAGTGCCAACAGACAAACGCGTATCGTCACTATGCACTCCATGAGTAGTTACTCGGTGTCGGGTTATAACAGTGTGGACATGTTAGACAGCTCCATCTCTGAGATCATTTGCAATGGGTTGTTTTAACGATTGAATCACTGTTGTCAGTTTTCGTAGCACCATTTTAAGTGTTATAGGTGCCTTACAATGATGTAAAGCACGGACAACATGTTCGGAACTCTTTCCACGATATTGTATAAAGAATCTGAACCATCCCGACCTGTCTTGTTCTACTTTTAAAGTATCATTAGAAGCATCATCAGATATTTCACTTTTCACGAATTATCATCAGAAATTGGTTGGATAATTTTAATTTTAGACTGCTGAATGATAGGTTCAAAACATGATGGTGGGAATTGATTTTTCATTAAAACTTATTTGGGTTTTGACATACTGTCATGAAAATTGCTCCATGTACTGCATGCACGGTAAATACGATGGACAAGATCAGACACATCTAAAAGTTTGTAACGTCTAGGAGCTGCTAGTACATGAAAGTTCATGACCAAGCCTGTATCTGTTGGTTTTGTATACAATTTTGATGCCACTCGTCCCTTATCATTTTGAATTTTCATGTAGAGAAAAGGAAACTCATCATATTTATCATTTTCAATTGTAAATTTAAGATAGGGTTGGAGTTTGTTAATGGCTGTAAGCTTGGTATCAATTTCAGATCTTTTGTTATCACACAAAATAGCATCAATATTGGGTGTAAAGTTTGGAAGTTTCTTTGATGATGTCGTCAAGTTGACTCATCCAACCATTTGCCAGATGAGGCGCTGGTGGGCTTCACATTGCCAATCCATCAATCTGTTTGTAGAACCCTTCATGTGGACATAATTACATCACACGCGATCACAGCTAGTTTGATAAACGTTTCCTTGCCCACCGGTGGGAAGGGGTTCTTTCCGTTGTACAACAGTTCAGCACATATGAGTATGGCTTCTGTTACTGGAACATTTCTGTATTATGAAGAGACGTCAAAACTATTTTTGACAAGGAGATATATCAAATCTTATTGAATATTTGCATGTCTTGAATAGGATCAGTAACTTTCCCATTTTTGTCTTATTACTTCTGATATTTCCATTCAGAAATCAAAATTATGTGTTCAGACAATAGCATCGAAATTGACGACAATCTCTTTGATAGTTTATTCATCAAAAGTTAAAACTATGTGAGAGCCAGAATACCAGAAGACTAACCTGAACGTCTCTGTATATCATCAAATTACGCGTGAGAACTTTGTACTGACTTCTACAATTTGATCTATCGACTCTTTATATCGATTATGTACACAATCTTCTAGACGTTGAGTTTGAGCACGCACATTCATGAATGAGATTACTGATCTCTGAAAGCTAAGGTTTTGATTTTCAATTTCAGTTGAATGTAACACGACATTTCAATGGGTAACGTTGCCTTGGTTAGAATTCCCAATCGTTCTTTGTACTTTTCAAGATTCTGTCAAAGTTAATGTACAGAGAAGAATAAGGCGATGTTTTTGACCGACTACCTTTTGTTATTAGTTTAACTTTCATGTTTGAAATAAGAAGACTCAATCGCATCAGGGGCAGACAAAAAATGGAAAACTTACCCATGATTCAGTTAGTTGTACTATTAATACAATATAGAAATGAGTTATTTACGCAGTAAATCGTACTCCTAGTTAAGTTTGTTACTTTAATTTTTAGCATGTAGTTTTGCTATTAAGAATTTTACGCAATTGATATAATCTTTTTGAGCTGTCATCAACATTTTGATAGACATAATTCGGGATTAACTTGACCATGAAATGAACTCGTTATTGTCTGGTATTCAAAAAACACAACCCATATTATCGGCAAAGCTATTATTTTTTGTTGATTATGTTTAAGTTATCAAACTGGATCCATTACTTCCAATGTGATCAAGTTGAAGCCCCCCCCCCCCTCTCCATGACTATAATACGTTTTTTCCAAAGTCGGAAAGTAGAACCCATTAAGATTAATGGGAGTAGAAAATGTAATTGATTCGTAAAAGGGTCATGCAAATGAGGACTTGATCATGAAATGGTGTAATTGTAACTAAAATACCGCTGTTCAAGGCCCCTGTACTACGGGTCAATTTACAATACAGAATCTTCGTGACTGCAATGTAGTAGAAAACACTTTTAGAAACCAAAAAACATGACAATTTTATAATTAATTGATTCGTAGGGGAAACTAAAAAAAGTATTCAATGTTGATAGAAACATCACGGAGTTCGCCAGACAAATTGGAAAGAATTGTATTTATTCCTATGTAATACTATATAGGCTGAGCTTCTAACTAAAAACGCAAATCTTTCCACGAAAAAGTGCCCCAAAAGTGAATAACTTTTTTTTCATCTGATTTATACGTGTTAAGGTAAAGATTTAGAGGTACTGAACATTAAGATGCGACCATTTTAAATTGTTGACCATATTAGTGGTGAAAGAGTGACCTGATGACGTCACTGTCTTACTTGACCTCGGAAACTAATGGTCGTACCATAAAAACAAATGCATAATTGTAATCGTCTTGATAATATTGTTTTTTTACAATTAGTCAGCCCCTGTGGGCAGTTTACTCAAGTTAATGTTTTGGTGAAGCTTTCATTTTGTGTCTATGTACGCTTAGGATCATCAAAATCCAAGCTAAGTTCAGTCGTGGGGAAGAGGGGGAAGAGAAACCCTTCATCCCCTCCCCCGTATATCTTATTCAATAGGATGCCCTATTTGGACAAGAAGCTTTTAAAGAAAGAATAATAAGGAACCAAAGATTTTAGTAAACGATTAGGGGCGATAGATACATCTATCTTCTGGAATAAGATACAATAACGATGTTGTCAAGGCAAAGTGGTTGACAAATGGAAGAAAGAGATTGATTGTTTGAACTTGTTAACCCTTTTCTGTCTCAAGATATGTATTATGCAAAGTTAGCGTCTGTGTTTAGTGAAAGTCGGCGCTCAATTCAAGATGAACCTGTCATCTCCAGATATTTCACAATACCTCGTCACATTCTTTCATTTTCTTTTATCCCCTTTCAAATTTTCAGATTTGTCTAACGCTGAAGTTGAAAGCAGCCAAGGGGCAGAAGACTTTATGACACACCCAAGTGACCTTTAATAATTACGATTTTAAACATCTTGTCAGCTTGTTCATTCTAAGTGACTTTATTTTGTTAATTTGCCGTAATGAATAAACTTTTTTTAAATTTGAGAATTAGTCAATAACATAGATCACACATTCATAAAAACGATAGGTATATTTTAATATCAAACCGTTGTAAAAATCTTTCTGGTAAACCACCTCAAACATATTATGACCATAACTGGTTAATACTAAAAGATATAAGTTATCTAATCCAAATGTAAAACGAAGCCCCGTCAATTGACAATGAATGTCATGGCAAGTTTAAGACGGAACTTTTTTGTATACTTCCAAGGAAGCTGATAAGGTACCTTTAGGGCTTCCAGATAATAATAGTTGATGAAGAGCATTTAAAAAACATTGCTATGGAATTGTAAATATCAAAGTCTGTTTCCAACGTTCTGAATTATTCAGAAAATCAACTTTAAGCTTAATACGAAAAACAATGATTCAGCCGAGCGGACCCGAAAACCACGACGTTGGTTTAAAAATGAAAGGACTTTTCCCTAACATAGAAATTCAAAAGTTAAAAGTCAATGTTACAATGTAAAAAATAGGGGAATAAAAAAAATAACAAATTGAGGTAAAGTTGTAAAAACTGAGAGAGTAATGATAACATTCGTGATCAGTATTACTGTAGACAGGGCCGCAGAGAGGGGGAGAGCTGGGGATTTTGCCTCAGGCCCTTCGGCTCTAGGAGGCCCCAAGGTGGGCCCCAAAGGGGCCATCAGGGCAGCAAGAAAAGAGGAAAAGGACGAATAAGGCCCCTTATTCATTCCAGCACTATCTGTTAACAATTGACTGAACACAAGTTGTAGTGGTCTAGAAACTGGCATTACATGTTGTATTCCAGTGTCATCCTCAGCTGACAACAAAGCACATTGCGGTTTCGTGGGTTCCGACAGTACCGTCCGCTCTGGACACGACCAGCTTTCAAGCCACCTGACACAAATTCAAATCATGAGCAGAGCCCAATTTAAGGCTATGATACCCGGCAAAAGATTATAAACTTACCTGTGACTGGTGCCCAATTGGGTGTACCATTATGTATTGCAAGAATGCAGAGCCCATCGGCAAAAGACCACTGCCGAGACTGATGGTCTGGAATCCATGAGCCACAATGACTGATACACCGCTGTGGTTTAATTCCTTGATGCATTTAGCCTCCGACTACACTAACAGCTGTGGTGTGACTCTCACTATGATCCAATCCCAACCCTTCACCTTCGAGGTCGATTTTGCCGACCCAAACCTCTCGCTAGATGACATAAGTACCAGGTAAGTCCAAAAGAGAGTAAGTTCAAGAGTTTTCACCGCCCATCAGCCCTCTGCCGCATGGTTGCAAGACTGTTGCTTAACAGACGAGAGTTCTGCCTTCAATAGTTCCGATAGCTCACCGGCCCTGCAGGATGGCAGATCCTATAAACGGCGACTATCTCCATCAGTTGGGAACAAACCACTGAAATCAGGCCATCGGCTCTCACTAGTCACCCAACCCTAAAAAAAAGCTGGTCTATCCCATCATTCTTCGATATCGCTGATTAAAGCTTATCATGTTATATAAACTTAGGTTACACTGAGCGACCTGGATCATCATAACACAAGATGCGATGGTCCAGGAGCATGCATCGCATGCTATTTTTCATTTTAACCCTCGCTGTCACCAGAGCGCAACCCGCTCTGGACCACCACCAGCTTCCACGCCACCTGACACAAATTCAAATCATGAGCAGAGACACATTTAAGGATACTATGCCCAGCAAAAGGTTATAAATTTGCCCATGGCCGGTGCCCCCATGGGTGTACTATCCTGTGTTGCAAGAATGCAGAGCCGACGGCAAAAACCACTGCCGAAACTGATGGTCGGGAATCAATGAGCCACAATGATTGATTCACAACTGTAGTTAAAATCTTAGACTAAAAGTTGAGGTTTGACTCGCACTATGATCCCAACCCCCCCCCCCCCTCCCACTCTCGAGGTCGAGCTTGCATAACCAAACCTCTCGCTGGATGACAAAAGTACCAATTAAGCTCAAAAGGGAGTAAGTCCGAGAGATGGACCTTAAAAGTAATTTTAAAAGGTAATGATCATTAATGAAGATTATTTATTGTATTTATTGACGACATATAATTTTGTTTGTTGAGATTAGACAGATAATGACATAAGACAACGTGAAGTATGACAAAACTCTTGGATCCCTTTTCTTACACATCAAGCACATCAGCATGCAATATTTGATGAAAAAGATTGTAATAACTGTTGTCTCTTTTTAAAAAATTCAAAAACAAATTCACTTATATCAGTTTCCTTACTTATCAAGCACGTCAACACGCAATCTTTGTCGACCATCTAAACTCGTCTTCAATTTGACTCACATTAAAAATACTCTCTGAAATTTTAGAAAAAAAAACACTTGAGCTACTTCCGGAACAATACGATATTACTACACACTGACGTAAGCTCAACAGTTATGTTGAAATGGATTTGACATCTTTTTCACAATCAAGTACTTATATGCTTCAAGACAAGACGTGTTTTCTTCGAAATTAAAACAGGATATATTTAAATAAAAGAAGAGATGTGAGTATTTTAATTTATTCATACAAGTCTCGTTAAAATCATATTTAACCAAACATTGACTGGCGCCTGCGATGAAGAAACGGGTTTTCATGAATCCTAAGTAACATCCATTGTTGTGAATCTTATTTTGAATCTTGGTGCGTTACAAATGATTAAAATATACTATTTTTCTTACTATTACAATGGTCTTTATATTTTTTGCATAAGACAACCTTTAACGGTCATTTCCTGCTAGGAATCTCGTGGGTAATGAATGCATTTTCCTCGCATGTAAGAGTGTCAGGTATAATCAGACCAGTAACGAAAGTTTGCTGCCAATTTCCACTTGACAATAGTCCTTGGTCGGTAAGTTTTAAGTATAAGCCGCCTTATTATACCATAGCCTTCATAATTTATGAAAAGCATTTACAAATAATACATACTCACTCACTGACTCATTAACTGACTAACTCACTCACTAATTGACTGACTAACTGACTGACTGACTGACTGACTGACTGACTGACTGACTGACTGACTGACTGACTGACTGGCTGGCTGGCTGGCTGG
>JAUUEB010495679.1:0-10521 GCA_032362205.1 Clione limacina
CGATGAGGATCTTCAGAGCAAGAACTTGTTCGGTGGTGCTGCGGCCTTTTTGATACGCTGCCTGCGTCTTTGGTATCCTTGTAGCCAGACGGTCCCAGATTCTATTCAGAAGTGCAATCGTGAGGATCTTTCTCAGAATCGAAAGGAGAATAATAGGTCGAAGATTTTCGGGAGGTCCCTTCTTTTTGCCTGGCTTTTGTACTGGGTGGAGCAGCCCGTGGATTAGTGCCTCTGGTTTGTCCCCTGTTTCTGCTGTTGAATTCAATATGTCAGCAATCTCTTGGAACGTTGTCAAGGGGGCATTTTTGATCATTTCTGCCTTTAGTCTATCAGGTCCTGGGGCTTTGTCCGTATTTAATCTCTTGGCGATACTCTGGATTTCTTCAGCAGTAAATTTGATGTTCATAGGATAGGGGGGTACTGATAGAAATTCATTTTGCATGGCTTCAGGGGCTAGGGTGCTTTTAAAATAGTTCTCGATTATCTTGATCTTCTCTGCGGTTGAGCCAGGTACGTTATCATCCTTGTCTTTCACTAGCATAGATGACTTTGTGTTCCTATTCATATTTTGGATCTCTCTCATAACATAAAAATATTTACTATTGTTATCTTTTAGGCTTTCTAGTCGTTCCATTTTTTGGTCAAGGTCTTTTTCTTCACTTTCTTTTAGCTGTTTATTGATTTTTATCTTTTATCGTCACATTGGTTATGGGGTTGACAATAAGGCCCATTGTTTACATTTGCTTACGATAAGGCCCGGGGCATGGGCCATATTACATACACGTGCACGCAATAAGGCTCACATGGGGGTACTTTCAAAGAAAACATCTTGGACGCATAACAACGCTGTCACTTGACGAGGAGAGGAAGCTGACGCGACGGATAACTAGGTTCAGCAACATTGGCATGCCCCTGACATCAAAATGTTTAAATGTTTACATTTGCTTACAATAAGGCCCGGCCATATGGGCCATATTGCAGAAACGTGCACGCAATAAGGCCCACATGGGGTATTTTCATCTACTGGCGATACAAACTAATTAAAAAGACATTTTACTGCGATTTTTATTTAGGTCTCTTCGTGTCCTTTCCGATGAGTGGTCAACCAACTTTGTGAGTTTAAAAATAACGAGGTGGGCCTTATTAGATGCAGTTACCTTATACTCAGTGACACAATAACCTGTTTATCTATAGAAACAGAGCATGCCCAATGGGAATGTTGATATAATTCACATGAAAAAATGCGTTTTAATGACACGTGGCAAATAAATCCAACTCCTTTTAGTAACAAAGTGAAATTTTCGTGATAGAGGAGCATGCCCCCGAAAATGCTAATAAGTGTGTTGAACGATGGTGCATTTTTAAAGGATTTTGGTGAAAAACAAAATGTTCGAAAATCATATAGGGCAAGTGCCTGTTCTTGCCCTCCCATAGGGACGCCCTTGGGATGTAGGTATTTCATAAATCGTCACACTTCATACACAAAGTCATAGTATACTTCCATATACACAAAGTCATAGTATACTTCCATATACACAAAGTCATAGTATACTTCCATATACACAAAGCCATAGTATACTTCCATATACACAAAGCCATAGTATACTTCCATATACACAAAGTCATAGCATACTTCCATATACACAAAGCCATAGTATACTTCCATCAGGCTGACCCTAAGAGAAGAGAGTAAGACAGATGGACAAATGGTATGTCCTGGATGACTAAAAATAAGAATACGCTGCCATTTAATTTGTAATGGTTAGTCAATTTAGTTATACATACAACTAGTTATGTTCTTAGAAATGAACCTTCAATTATGAACCATGGGAAAGCTCAATGGTGCAATTCTTGCTTCTAAGCAGGGATCGAAACCCGTTATGACAAGTTTTAGTCACAACTCACAACCCTACATCAGATTTTCCTTACTATTCAAGCAAACCTTACATTAGGTCATGAAGGAGTAAGATAAAATGACAATTGGCATGTCCAGGATGATTAAAAAGAATACCAACGAAAATGAATAATCTTTGTTTGTCATCGTAAGGCAACTTGTTTTGCAATGCTTAATATACATAAATAGATACATGGAAATGGAACAGAAAATAAATTATACTCTTTATTTGTCCTCGAAAGACAATTTGTTTTACAATGCTGCATATGCATAAATACATACATGGTATATATAAAATGGAAAAACCCTTTCCTATTTTACAATGAAATAACAATTACAATGAAGTAAACAACCAACTAACAGCATTGTCGGTGGCCTTGAGAGCAGTAACCCATTGTGGGATTCGAACCTGCGCTATCTTGCATAATAAGAGAGTGTGTTGCCACCGTACCACACACAAGGACACGGTGTCATTATATTTGTTATGTTTAGTGATTTATGCATGACGTGTTTGTGGACATTGGTCTATCTATTCAATTAATTTATCTGGTGACTGACCCGTCTTTGCAAGGATAACCTTAAGATAGGTGAGACTGTTGCCAAACTATCAGTTCTAAAAAGTCAGTTGTGACCCGGTCAGGATTCAGATTCTACGTTGGAGTGAGTGAAGAAAACAATCGAACGTCCACATCGATAGTGTCAACAGCTCAAGTGTATATTTTGTATTTGTTTATGAATGAGGTATGAGCATGTTAACAAGACAGTCATATGATACTCGTTTTAACAAACGTATTAAAGAAAAGACTTAACGAAAAAATCAATGTTGTCCTGGCTGGTTGCAATCGATCGGACATTTGAGATTTTTATCGGCCAATGTCCGGAATTTAGTACTACAGGAACAGCACTGTCTAAAGTATGACTTTCATGAATAATACAAAATTTTACAAAAGTAACGATACCAACACTGCCATCTTTTAACAATCCTTCCGGTTAAAAATGAATTAATGAACATACGTCTGTCCTGGGGGTCTAAATTAGTCTCCAACTATCATATCATATCATATCAAATATATAGAAATTCCCCAAAAACATCATGGTAATTTGACATGACTTTACGAAACATATAAATTCATATTCTGAAATATGTTTTTTTTAACTAGCTTATGTCTTCTCAGTAAACAAGACAGCTATTCTAATACGGCCAATAAACTAAAACCTCAAATATTTTCGTTTGCTAATCGAAAAATGATATCATCATATGTTCAATTCTTATGTTCCCCTTGTTGATCTTTTGACCTCAATTTCTTGACAAAATGACTTGATGAGTCAAAACAAATTACATTTTTCTCTCAGTTTTTTTCAAGTTCTTTCATTTGAGATGCAATTTGACTAAATTCTGACAATATTTAGAAGTTGACCTTGTTTGACCCCTAAATGACCCAATTAGGTCAGATTTTTTTAAGCCAGAACTTTTTTTCGTCAATATACTCCCTAATGATGGTATATGCCAAAATGTCATGCTTCTATCACCAACTGAACGATTCCTCCCTATATTAGCAATAAGCCACCTAACTACAGGGATTCTTCTTTCATCACAACGTTCATGAAAAATAGACGAAAAAAACACTTTCCAATTACTACTAGGTCATTATTTCGATTATCAAATCTAAATATACCTATGCAAAAAGGGACACCAGCTGAGAGTACAACAAAATGTAAGTCATTCGTGGTTTAATTAGTTAAACTAGGGAATCTCATGACGTCATTCGACACAATGACATTGTCTTTTGACCAAAAAATCTCTAACCCAAATATTTATTATCATAAGTCCATTTGTCTAGTTCAGTACGGTTTTTAGTATCGTCTGTAATTTAGATTTTTTTACTTCTAAAGAGACGCGCGAAGCCGGAGTCAATGTCAAAAGTATTTAAATCAGTGACTGTTGTGGCATTGCCGCCCACACAGAACAAATCTGTGACACTAACTGACTCGTCCACAAAGCTTTAAAGACTGATTTGCAAATAGGGTAGGAAAGTGTAATTGGGTATGCATTTTTCTTTTGATATTCTTAAAATTCAGACTTTGACACACATACTGAATTGTGTGCCCCTAATCTGCATTGATTTTAAATGATAGTGGTGAAATTTGATCCATGCCTTGTCTTTTGATAGAAACATGGTATTTTCTAGATGTTTGTGTTCATATATATATACTATTTTATAATTTTGAACCTGATGCAACCTAGATATCTATTGTATATATTTTGATCAAAAAAAGATGACCGCAGTTTTTACCATGCAAATGTGACTTGATTCTCATCATTCTTTATATTGCTTTAAATTTACTTTTTTCTCAATTTGTTTAAGACCTGATTGACTAATTAAAAAACAAAAATGATATTTCAATAGTAAATGTTTATGCTAATGTCATTTTAAGGTCACGGTCAAACTGAGACTTTTGAAGACCACTTAAAAGCAACGAAAAGATATTTCATTTCGTTTTTATTATAAAAAATCAAAATTTGTTACAATTCATTTTCCTAAACTCATATTCAAGGTCACAAATCTTTGAAGGTCTTTTTTATACATAACAATATCACAATCTGTATAAGCCTGGAGCGCAGACATTTAATTAGAAATGTAACCACTTTTAGTTACTGTTAAGTCAAATAATCAAGCTTTCTTAAGGGACGATTATTTTAGATATCTTGCTAAACAAAGTCTCTGTTGACATAAAATTAAATGTCATTGTTCTATTTGAGAATATCGTTTTTTAAAGTTTATATAAAGTATTTTTTGTGAGCTATTACCAGAAAAACGCATTAAACGGCGTCACACTTTGCTAAAAGGACACCAAATAGAAAGGTCAAATAATGAAGATATATACACGCACATTACCCGTTACTGGTTTGTTGCACGCTAACACCCCCCCCCCCCCCCCTACACACACAAAGATAAATGCAATTCGTAATTGAACATGGATTTCAAATCCTTTAACGAAAAATCCTTTCCTAGATAAGGGGGTACCCTAAAGCAACCCTCTTCTTTTCAAACCAACGGAAAACTAATATCAAATCAAGGATAACTCAAAAAGGTGATGAGAGATTCTGCATTTATCTCAAAGAATGCGTAATTGTGTCTATAAATATATGCGCTTTTTATAGCATTCTATATGCAGCGATTGTAAGAACAAAATGCTTTTTAAATCTCTTTAGCGGTCAAATATCCAAATGTTGACCTAGTTCCTTGACACTATAATCTATCTAAATCGTGAGATAAATATAAAACCGACAAATGCCCTTATTTGATCGAGAATGTACGTACTTGTTACTATTTTTAGATACTGGCATGTTAGACAAAAATGTCAATAATACATTTCTGTGATGTGTGTCAATGTGGGTGTTCCCGAGAGTGACGTCATCATAATACATTAACTCTAATCACAGAAGAGTATCATTGTTATTCTAATATACTTTAAACTCAGTATCAATTTGACTATTGAAATCCTTAACAATTCTCCATCCTCAACAACAACATTTAAATATGTTTATTGTAATTGTTATCTGAAGTAAAACAAAGCTAAAAGTATCATATCTCGCATTTCTTATTTGAAGAGGACTGAAGGACCGTGTTCATTAGCGCGTAGTCACGTTGCAAGAAACAAAGCTATTCGTTCCAGAAACAAACAAAGCGTAAATGTGGTTCATTTTTTAAATAAACCGATGTTGCTCAAATGACCAATGACAGCCTTCGTTGTATATTAGAGTTGCTTATCTACTTCTTTAAACAAATAAACTCTTAACATAAAATCATCTTTATTATTGGACCGCTAATTTCCTAGTCATGAATTTCAGACGTTGTTGTTCAAGAATTTTTTATTACTTAAATCAATGGACAGAATGTCTAAGTGAAAATGTTGTGGCCATAGTAAGTAAAAGTCTGTACCCATCTATTTTGTTTAATAAAGAAGGGAAAACTCCAAGGCCAGAACATCCATTTTGATGAGGGGTTACATCACCAGGGATTCTTCTTTCATCAGTAGGTTCATGAAAACTGGACGAAATAAACCCACACGTGCCAAGGGCTACTAGGTCATTATTTCGATTATCAAACCTAAATATACCTATGCAAAAGGGAAGTCAGCTTAGAGTACAACAAAATTGTAAGTCATTAGTGATATTATTAGCCAAACTAGGGGAGCGCATGACGTCATTTGACACATTGTCTTTTTACCCGAACATCTTTAACAAAAAAATGAATTATTATAAGGCCATTTGTCTAGTCCGGGATCTAGTATCGTATGTAATTTAAATATTTTTTATTTCTAAAGAGACGCGCGTAGCGAAGGCTTTCAACAACAGGATCCGTCTCATTGCCCTCTGCTTGCTGTAAACAAAACAAAATTAAGTTACAGGAAAGATACTAAAATATACTGCGGGCGTACGAAAAGCGTTCAATCGAAACTAAGCGATTATAATGCTGTCCGTTAAGCGCAGAATAAAGATTGCCTTTTTAAGTTAGCAAGCCGCCAGTGTCACTAAGCATACACGTCAAGCATATTAAGGTTAGTGCGTTTTAACAGATTGTATCATCTAGACAATTTAGCATTGCCCTTGACGTACTCAAAACCACATACAAGGACCATTAGTGACAGCAACCTGTCTCATTGATAGGAGTGACGTGGCCTACTATTTTCCAAACTGACCTTGATCGCACAATGTCCAAACCAAGGCCCCGGCTGCTATTTTTTCTTATACCGATATTGTCGCAAAATATTTCATGCTTACAAAAATGTGTGTTTACTTCAAAGAAACTATAAAAATAGTGCAATTTTTTTCATTTGGCTGTTGTATTCATATCCTGCTTCTTTGGATGCTTTAGTAAAGCAGGGGGTAGACATGGTAAACATGAATTAAAAAGTAATTGTACTGATGGCCGCGATCAAGTGATAGCTTTTGACACTTTTCGCCATAACATAATATTATATATTACATATGTACTTTTGGTTTCTGAAATTCCAAATGCATCTTTAAACACATATGTCAAAAAAGCGACAATTTAAAACCAAAATGGCCACCATGCGGTTTAACTGAAACGTCAGGTACAAGGTACATATTTGTATAACTACAAAGTGTTCTTTAGATAAAACTTTAGTCTCAGATCTTCAGTTATGCTTGAAATGAGCATATACATTTTTAATATTTAAACCCGATAGCCAAGTAATTGGAATCATATCCTAAAAAGACTATGCTGCTTGATTTTCGTAGATCTTAAAAATTATCGATAGATGATAGAGATTACAGATTGTTAATTAAAGTAAACATGTTCTCGACTAATACAAAGTGTGTATTGCATTGGCATTGGAAAAGCGGTGTACAGATTCACTTTTCCTTCATAGCGTTTGTTTGTTACATTGCAGCAGTTTTTACAATTGCATTTAACATCTATCTGAAGCACATCTTTTGCAAGTGGAAGTGTTGTCCAGATAGGAGTCAACTTGTTTTCAACTTCTTTCCACCCATGGTCAGTTGGATTCTCGTCGAGTATCGTGCTAGTATTTGCACAAGCCCAAATGCTAGACTGAAAAACACTTTTTTTACATGGAGATGCAAAGCATTACTTGTTGGTGGAATTTTTTCCACATCTCTTGTCTTGTGGGAGAAAATTGTCATTCGGGCAAGATTTACATCTGTTATTTCTAAACAGTCATTGGAGTCAAGTATGCAGACACATTTTGACACTACCTTTTGGAGACTAGGTGATACAGTGAATTGATTGGTTGTGATTGCAGAAAATTCATCTAAAAGAAAAGGAACTTCAGAAATTGATTTCCAACAAGAACTTTTTCTTTTGAATTTAAACGCAGTAGTGCTGTCTGACCCAGTGAGAGCATGAAATAAGGCCAGCGATTTATAAACTTCAGTTCCAAGAGTTGTAGCAATGGTGTTTAAAGATATGAACCTCTTTGATTTGTTTGAGATGAGATGAAATGAATCAAAATTTAAGCTTCAGGTTTTAAAGTCATGACGTGATGGAAATTTGAAAGAAGGATGACAACAACATCAGTGTCTCCAGTTTGAATCATTCCGATTGAAGTATTCTGGAGTGCATGGAGAACATGGATCAATACGCGGGTTGCAGTTACCCATACTTTGAGCTCTTCCAACCTGAACAACGTGTTCACCTTCAGTGATGTAAACATTTCTGTCATCTGGGAATCTTTCTTCGGCTAAAGCTTTTGACAATAATGCAAAGACTTTTTTGTTGTTGCCAATGTCCATCAAACATATGCAGAACCAAAAACCTAAGTTTCAGGACAGCTTTGTAAAACTATTAAGATACTTAAACACAAACCAAAAACAGTTTTGGAAAATATAACGATGAGCAAAAAAATAACAGAAACGAAAAAATGTTACCATTTAAATTAAGGAATAACACAAACATCTTATTATGTAGGTCAATTAAGACGCAGCTAATTTTTTTTAGATGTTTTCAAGTAAGCGACAGCAGGAAATCCCCCTACTCTTAATGTCCACTAATTCCCTACGCAAAAAAGTGGGATTTTTTGAGCGGGTATTTAGAAAGGATTGGGTCAGTATTTATATGGGAAAAATAAATAAAGAAAACTGCCTTTTCTACATTCAATATTCTTCTCTTGCTGTCGATCTTCCATCTGTTACTGTTAAATCACTGTTCGGATACTATGATAATAAATATGTTGATACCAAGGATTAATTATTTATACATAGTTCTTATATTATTAAAAGTATTTTATATAATATAGACTAAATATGTGATTTCTCCATTCATCTTTTCGATAAAACTTGCGTTCGAATTCATCGAACATTCGTTTGAAATGTTTAAAATTCGCTGAATTACCAAATTAAAATACCAAATATAAATGTGATAAATGGTATCCAAAACCGCTTTAAGAAAAAGCTTTAAATTATACTCAATGCTGAGTCATCCAGCTCAAAGAAAAAGAATATCATAAGTATTAGATAAAGGCTGTCTTTTGCTGTTGCCTAATATGTGGCTTAGTTATATCGGTCTGTAGACTCAACCTCACTCTAGACTTTATAGATCGGTCTCCGCACTTTTTCATTTGTTAAAGGTGTGACCGCAAAATGTCCTTGTTGCATTGGGTAAAATTGTCCAGGACCCAGCCCAAAACTAACAAGCAACATATTTAGAAACAATTTAAGATAATGCCAAAAAAGGTCTGTTTCCACGAACCCGACACCCGACCCTACCAGATTTTTTCGATTTTGAAAATTGTTTAAACAAAAAAAAATCGGAATTTTTTAAAGACATTTTTTTCGAATTTTTATTAAGAGATACTATTCTAAACCTAAGGCTTAAAAAAGGTATGTTTCCACCAACATGGCCTAACAAAACAGGGTAGGTAGAAAGAGGATATATACAAAAGATATATGGGTAAAGAATGTTACAGAAACTTTATGATTCACGTCAAATAACGCAGAAGAACTGGCCCCACTTTTAAAACAACATTACCAATCACTTCTGCTCTTTATGCAGACAATTTATATAGATATGTTATAGACCAAGATTGTTTCATTTAAATCATTATGCCAAAAATTTAACCATAGACTTAATCATTTGAAAATGAGTTACAAAAAAAGTTACTGCAAAAGTACCACAATCTAAACTAGAAACATGAGTACTCAGATAGAGAACAACCCGAGTAAAATAATCAAACATTTCCTTATTGTACCATGTCAGCATTATTTAAAAATAAAAAATAACTTTATCAAAATGTGTATTGAAAAACATTCAGAAAAGTTAAATTTGTGCTTCGATTGCAATCAATAATATGCTTTAAAAGATTCATTAAATATTGTGTGTTGCGCGGTGCAACAGAACAGTTCACGTACTAACTTGCGCACCAGCGATATTGAACAACAAGAAGTTCACTCTGTGAAAAATAATTTCATTACATTAATTTGCTTTTTTCATTTAAAATTATTGTCTTATTTGCTTAACCCAAACGACCTATGAGTTATGTAGGTATCACTCAGGAACCAGTGACAGCATTAGGAAAGCTTCACAAGGTGAAGACAAAAAATAACATTAATTATCTCGCATATCTCTAAAGTACATGATGCAAACAATGCAAGCATATATTTAATCATTACTTATCTACCAGTTAATACTTGTTTAACCAGGAAGTCGTAATAAGAGTTTTACAACAAATTTATTTTTTGCAGATAAGAACACACATGGGCTTGAGACACAGGCAAAAAGTTCTCAATTATTCCATGTCTTTAAAATATGTGATACCTGGGCTGTGGTCGAAACAGCTGACCCAGTGAGTGTGTGTTCTTTTTATTGTTTGACGTTAATATTTACTAATAAATTAAAAATCATTACCTATAGATTGACTTATCATATGGCACAAATAGTTCTTGAGCATAGATGTTTATCAGTCCCATGTTTGATGCAGAATTAAGTTATACCAAACCCTAATGTGTTTGATTCATGTTGGCATTCTTGTGTTCCTTGATAGGACAGAGAACGATATTCCTTATTATAGTTTTGTTTCTGATGAAAAAAAAATTTAAGCACTGAGGAGTTGAATCACAGCTTTAAAATAATTGGTACTTTAAA
>JAUUEB010495701.1:0-10521 GCA_032362205.1 Clione limacina
TACCCTAAGGATCAATAAAAATCAATTCCCGTTGAGTCCTGGGGGGGGTGCAGAGAAACCTATCATCCCCCCCCCCCCCACAATTTTATAATGTAATGATCTCAACGTTATTTGAGATAACACATTGTACACAAAAATACAAAATCAAAAATATAATAATCATTGCGATTTAGACACAAACTAGAAAAAAACTAGTACTCGTAGAGAGTGCAACCAGCACATCAGACAAAAGTAACAAAGAACATATAGCAAACAACTCAAGGGCCATAACTCTGTCAATTTTTTTCAAAAAAGAAAGTTATTCGTAGAAGGTCCCTAGAAGAGTGTGTGTGCAATATGTCAGGGTCCTACTCCCAACGATGCGTCCACTGCGTAAATAACGTACCAGAAAATCACAAAAGGGACATAACTCTGTACAAATGTTTTGTTTTTAAATTAGATAACACCTTTTAGGGACCCACGAATTACGCCTCTGTGCAAGATTTCAGATTTCTATCTTTGGCGATAGATGTGACCACAGCATGTTTTTGCCAAATTAACAGAGAACTATAGTAAAAAAAACTCAAAAAGGCCATAACTGCGTGAATTTTCACAAATATTTCTGGATTTAAATAGCAGAAATTTTATTCCCATTTCCTATTATCCATCATACTGTCAAAAATATAAGTCATCCGAGCAAAATTACTCAAGTTATCGCGTAAACAGACAGACACACACACAAGAAGAAAATATACCACTGCACAATATAAGTGTGCGTGGAAAAACTGTTTGTGGCAAATAACAAACGCTGCATCAACAAAATTGTGATTCTTCACATTCGAAAGGGGAAAAGACAAGCACTGTTCGTAAAGTCTATTACTATTGTAAAAAAAAGTATTTGAATGAAAACAAAATATAACTTTCATTGTTTTCATATTCCAGCGGTTTTTCTTATATATCTATGTATATGAACCTTACGAATTTTGAAATTTAACTGTTGTTTGGTGTGATTTGGAGTCATTCAATCTTGTTTTTACAAAAGTCATACTCTCGTCATAGCATAAATTAAATATCGCCTCCATCCATTTTCTTTTTACCCTAAGGATCTCAATATACAGTCGTATAAAACTACCTTCCATACGTTTATTGATATAAGAGATTAATATTTCGGGTTAAATTGACATTTCTTTGACAATTTTAAAACTTCCGATGTAGAAGCTTTTACAGTTTCTTATTTTCGTCGGCAAAAATATATTTATCGAAAACAATTTAAGTTTATTGAAAACGTTTAAGTCTATATATTGATCTACAATCTCCATAATAAATTTCAAAATCTGTTTGTTTGTTTGTTTGTTTGTTTATTTATTTGTTTATGGGATAATTGTATGCAATGGGATTACAGGCACAGTTTTGACTCAATCGACCTAAAATGTATTCGTATATATAACCAGATGTGTAGTTAAGCTTTTGTGTGTAATTTGGTTGACTCTTAGAAATAATATTAGCTTTTTAGTTCTTTTTTCTCTATGTTTTCTCTGTAATCACGCCATGAATCTAAATATGAACACACTTGCACAATTTCCCGGATGCACATAATACACCGGCCGCATCTTAATGAACAAAATTTTAATGTTCTCTTTCCGTATTAATAGACGATATGAACAAAGGCTGATGAAAAGGTAATTATAATACAGGTTGTTTAAAAACTATAATTTTTTTTAAAGCGAGGGCATATATTGGCGCATAGCGGAGAGAGAGAGAGACAGGGATTTTCGTTGTGGTTAAAAAGTCAGCCAAATTCGCGTTTTCTTTCTTTTTGTAACCTTCTAGGGCAAGACCGGGTACTTAGCCACTAGTTCATGTGTATGATTTAAGTTTACTTTGCACTAAAACGTACTGATATGTGATAGGAGGTAAAAGTAACATTATTTGACTAGGATTTCCACCAGATGATATCGATCCGACGCACATAACTGACAACAAGGTAATTCAAGACATAAAAACCGATCATTAATATAACTTCCGGGTTTCTTGCGCAAAACCGAAATAGGTTAATGTCTATGGAAAACTGAATCAATGCACCAAATTGGGTTAGTTGTCTGTATTTGAGTCTATGGACGGAATGACATTGTTGAAATTGTTGTAAAAAAATGAAAATGGCTGTCATAAATAAGATAAACACTGTATTTTATTCGTCCCACTTTAACGCTATATCTATACGAAACGCGTCATATACGTTATTGATACTGTTGCACCCAATAGTGTTGTCTATGGCGATGTCCACGGCCAAGGTCAAAGGTGATTATTAGAGGTCATAATCACTCTTAACGGGATTTGACCCTAAGAATGATATCAAACTATCAATTATACCTTGAAAATCAAATAAACTTGATGTAAACATTTACCACCAAGTCAAAGTACGCCGTTCGTTTTCAAAACAATAGCTAGGGTAGGAAATTATTATTTTAAACACAAAAACGGAACTTCAATAATTTAGTTAACATATATATATGTGTCTAAACATGCCATTTGATGGGAAATCATTTGTAAATATTATAACTTATATCTCAAATATTACGTTTCATAAATGCATTCAGGTGCACATTACCTTGAAAATAATAGATAACTATAACCTTAAATAACATTGATGAATAAATCTTTTCAGATAAAACAAAAAATACATTTAAGATTCTGGCTCGACTGGTAAAACGTCACAGGAAATATTAAATGAAGAAATTTACCCTAAATAAATTGACAAAATGTGACTTCAAAAATGAAAACTTTATAGCAACTAACATTACCCAAGCACGTTTACCAAACATTAACTAACAAAATAACAATTTAATTTCTAAAACTGCAAGGTCTGACCCTTGAACGCTGGACTTTTCGACAAATATTCGATCAGTTGTGTTAATTGAGTTACAATTCAAGTTTCAAAGTCAATTCAGCCCAAATAACAGGTACGTGTTCAAAGTGTAAAGCCTCGCAACAGTGTCGTTTTTTTCTCAATTGACTACCCATTTATATTTCCCCAAAAATGTACATATTTAGATATTCAAATAAAGCATTGTTGAAGAATATATATAAGCGTTAATCGTTTCAAATATTTTTTAAAAGAATTTAATACTTGTTGTAAATAAGTCTGAAAGGTCGATGCATTGGTCACCGTCTTTCTTCCTATTTTGTCTAACATATTCTACGGGAACTGTAAGTTTAGAACGGACTGTAAACACGGAAGCCGAGAAGTATGTAAAATTCACTTGTCATCAAAGGTTGATTGTATCGTTGAAGTCAGCATTTTCAACTTTCTTTTGGCCCTATGTTTTGCATGCACTAAATATGAACACACAATTGTTAAAAAGTACATCAATAGTCATCAAAATAATCATTATATATTTTTCGCAAGATTATTAAATTGAAACAGTCGTTGGTCTCAACTGGGATTACTTTATTTAATTTCTTTTATAAAACAGGTGTGAGGACAAAATGTCAAAAAAACTAATTTCTTTTAAGAAAAACCTGCAAGCCATGGAAAATTTAACTTTCATATGTGTAACAATCCCCTAGGTCTTCTGAAAACAGGAAAAAAATTGAAGCCGTTTCACCCCAGCTTTTTAATAAACAATTTAATTCGTTTTTAAAAGAACAAAACTAAAACATTGTTTCCCTTTTAAAAAGGGTGGAACGGGTAATAGAATTCACTACATCATTTGAGTTCATTTTTATCTAAAAACAAAGTGTGCCTTACCTTAGCTTTCAATGACCAATTTTGAAGACCAAAGCAAATCATTCACTTTATTTATTACCAAAAAACTATGTGGCCAAACAGTCACCGAGAGAATAAAATTATTAAAATTCAGTCGTTATACAGAAGAATGTAATATACGTGGGAACATACCAGCTGTCACTCAAACAAATGTTTATAACTTTGTCGTTGTTTGACCTATCAGGACTAAAAGGGTTCCCACAGCTGATGAGGAAAAATCTTAAGACCCTAATAATGTTTTTCCAGACCCCATCCAGCCCCTGCAAGATATTGTCACAACAAAATGTATTAGCACCAAAGTTGATACACAGTGACATCATTTATAATAATGCATGACTTCAAAAAAGGCTGTTACTGTAGAACAACAACATTGTCTTAGTTTACTCCTGTTTAAAATTAAATGTACATAGAAACAAAGTCGCAAAAGATAACAAAGGCTCTATAAGAACATATCATTTAACTTTTTTTTTTAAATAATTTGAAGTTCGTATGTGATTATCAATAAATCCTAATTATTGATTAACCTTCTGGTGACATTTTGTGTTTGAGAATCATTTTTCCGAAAATGTATTATTAATAAATGGAGTGACGTTTTTTATTGGACACGTAAGATTTGATTTGGTTTTTCCTCGTTTAAAAGTATAAACTATTGAAAACGTCGACATTGAATGAGAAACAGGTAGGATAAATAGTTAGTTACCTACATATCCAACATTGAGCAATCGTCTTAATCAAGATTCACCATAAATAAGTATATTCTGAGATACTTAGTTAAATAATTTAACCGGGTATTGGTTTTGGCCGAAACAATAACAATTTTGACTTCGTAATCAAACGTCTTTTTTTATCGGTTAGCAAAAGTCAAATGTGGAATGTTCTTCAATATACGACATTATCTCGTGTTATACATGAAAAAGAATTATCAAAAACGTCTTGATGTCGGTTACTTATATCGGCCATTTACATGATAAAAGGCACTAGTTAAAATATTTCAGTCTTCCTGTTTGTTTATTCAAAAAACGTTGTGGCCATTTTCTTATAAATCATTTTTTTTTTTTAATATTTCATTTTGTATTCTTATTGAAAACATCCGACGAAACAATACACAAAAAAGAAGACGAAAATGTTCAAAACTTTTCCGTGAACTTCGATCACATTCGATAGTGCGATAATTCTTCAGCAGAGTTAAAATTTTGCTGTTTTGAAGTCTGTTAATTACATAGAATTATTAAATCTTACAATCTTTGGTTATATAATAAGATCTTGAAATGTTCAGAAACTATTTGACTCAAGAGATGGGAAAGGAAACAGAAGTCATAATATCGCAACCTTTAATTCTTTAATTATTCGTTGCGTTGTTTATTATTGTGTTTATTGTTTATTTTCACCAAGGTTGATGCTTAGTGCTATCGGTTTTAAACGCAGTTAAGCAGGCAATAATCGGAGTCATAATTACTTCCTCAGATCCTAGCCTCATTAAGGGATATGAGTAAGAACAACATGATGCCGACTGAGTCCAGTCTCAGTACAATTATTACTACTAATTATCAGCTTAATTTTTACTGTGAGATAACTCGAACCTAATTAACGTACGTTTGACATAGTTCTTTTATCGCTGTGAGCATAGACAATTTTCCTTTATTTTCAAAGAGCTGTCTCTAGTTTTATAACTACGTTATTATTGTATGGACGATAGGGTCAATTTTTGTTAAAGAATGATTTTCTTCTAGGAATGAGATCTGTATACAATGCAGTATTGTTCATATCGCTAGAATTCGCCTTCAGTGAACATCGAACAAATATAAAACACGACCAAACGAATTTGACATTTTTTTAAAGCGAAAGTCCATTTTTCAAATTTTCGGTTTATTTTATTACTCAAAAGACTACTCGAATTTCAAATATTCAGGAGTTTAAAACCAACTACTAAAACGTTACAAGATAAGAGGTGCAATAGTTCTCACGCTTATGATTTACAGAATAATGTCATCGTTTGAAAACTTGGAGCAATGTCAACAGGCGCATAGCCAGGATTTTGAAATGGGGGATGACAACCGTGAATAAAATCAAAAAAATGACGCGAAGCGGTCGAAAATTTGAGATAAGTTATAAATAGTGCAAATTTGGGGCAGTTCGAATCTCACATAGAGATAAATGGCCGCGAAGCGTCCGAAATTTTGAATGTAAATTTTTTTTATGGCAAATTTAGAGCTTTTCGGATCGAAATGAGGGGACATTCCCCCATGCCCCCCCCCCCCCCTGGCTATGCGCCTGAATGTCAACACACATCATTATCAATTCCTACTGCTATAAACTAACTTCTGAAGAATTAGGCAAAGTTTTACACCTACCAGTTATAGCTACCTTTACGTTATAAATTAAAATGAATATGATATGAGCTTAAAATCAACTTAAAGCATAGCTAACATGAACACTTTCAACGAAACATGCACGGTCGTACCAAAGAATTCTACTCAACAGCAATAACAAGAAAAGAGACTCACAATGTATGTTCAGGCGCGAACAGTCCGGTCAAGATTATTTGTTTACTTCCAATGCGGAATTATTACCACTACTATATTTCACTATTATGCTGGAATATTATAGTACAGAATACGTGGTGGGGTCCCAGAACTGCCAAACAATCACTCACCAATAGCGCTATGTGACGGGGGTTTGAGGGGACTCGAGAACTAACGGCATCAGTCTATCTGACGTAAGGCTATGGCGGAAGCTAGCGAGTCGTGGGGCACAGGCGATCGATTCTAGCACGCGCGCGTGAGCGGAATTTTTTGGAAATGTCCGCTCCCCATCAGTGACTGACTCCAATTATTGGGAGTCACTTGGCTCAATGTCGCATAACCTTATGACCTTTATTCTAACAGACATATGCAATTATTTTTGTCAATAACAGCTTGTTACTCCAATATACAGTGTTATTAAAAATCCTTTAGCATCATTCAGAAACATGCATGATATTAAGCTCGCTTCAACACCGCCTATGGTTTTGCCCTTTCATTGCAACAGTCACACATTTCAATCAATAAGCCATTTTTCCCCAGTCCTTTAGGTAACAAGAACATGGGAAAATGGAATCGATTTTAAACTGCAATTGGCTACACTTTGCCGCCTTAGGTCGACTAACATAACTTGAAAATTTTAAATAAACCAAATTCACGTAATAAGGGAGAACATCAATTTTTCTAATCTCGTTTGAAAGTACTGCGAGCAGTCTGAGTCTACATTAGCATATATCCATGATAACAACACGTTCACCACATTACATCGTGGTCCGTTATAATGAGCAATTTTCATATTTTCAATGCCCATTATAACGGACCACGATGTAATGTGGTGAACGTGTTGTCATCATGGATATATGCTTATGTAGATTAGGCTCAGTGTCGCATGACCTATAACCTCTATTTTATCAGACATATGTAATTATTTTTGTCAATAACAGATTATTACAGCAATAAACAGTTAATTACAAGTGTAACCTTTATTTTCTTATTCTTCACCTAATACTACACCAAAACTATCATTGTTTTGACAATATGCGGCCTTGTTTAGTTACGGACAAAAGCAGCTGGCGACATAGCTGCCAAAAAAATTAATAACGAAAGAAAGAACAAAATAACGAAAGAAAGAACAAAATAACGAAACAAAGAAAGAAAAATAGAAAATTAAGTACTCGTAGAGAGTACAACCACGACTAAAAAGTAACAAAGAACATATAGCAAACAACTCAATGTCCATAAATCTGTCAAAAAATGATTTTTGTTCAAAAATTGAGATTACAGCTTTTAGGGAAACACAAAATGTTTAACTTTGACGATGGGACCCATCGTGGTCGTAAAAATTAACATTAAGACATATAGCAAAATACTAAATGAACTCTGTCAAAAAATGGTTATTTAAAAAAACAGAAAGACGTTTTTAGATAGTCGCTAGAAGAGCCTATGTGCAAGATTTCAGATTCGTAACTCTGAAGATGGACCGCAGCGTGTTTGCCAAAGTAAGAAAGAACAGATAACAAATAACTCAATAAGGGCCATAACTCAGTTTAGTTTTCACAGATATTTCTCACTGTAGATAGCAAACAGTTTATACTCGTTCTATACCATCCTTCCGAAAATGAAAGAGATCCGAGCAAAATTGAACAAGTTATCGTGTAAACTAACACACAGACAGACAAACAGACAAGAAGAAAAAAATAACACTACACAATATAATTGTGGTCGTGGAATAACGAAAGAAAGAACAAAGTAAGGAAAGCAATAAAATAATAACGAAAGAAATAAACAAAATGAAGAACAAAATAAAAAAAGAAGAACAAAATGACGAAAGAAAGAACAAAATAACGAAAGAAAGAACAAAATCGCGAAAGAAAGAAACAACACACGAGCTCAAAAATAGCCTATGGTCAGGCAGAGTAGCTTTCCCCTATTATATATCATCCAATTATTAGGTTTGTTCCGTTCGTTCAATTAAGCTCGAACGGAATCAATTCTTACTTTGGACTGAATTTCGCGTAAGCGTTATGCTTTTTACACATTAATGTTTTTGCCCAACACATTTTTAGCTTAACAGGTTTTTATAAATGCTAATGCTTGATTACTGTAAAATACTTGTATTTCGCTCGCCCTTTATTTTTTCGAATTGAGTGAGAAAACAGGTTATTTACGAAAATAAATAACTCGCAAAATGTTTCCAAAGTACAATACTGCGAGGGGAAAGCAGACAACTACTACTTCAAAATCATGAGAAGAGAAGCGCATTTTGAAGACTGGTTGTGGATTCGCGAAAAAAGTCCTTCGCTAAAGCTTATTACATGGATTCACGAAAAATGGGGATTTACAGTATATACATACAAGTTGCAGGGATAAAGAGAATCTCTCAAATGATCAATAAAATTGTTAAACAAATTCCCTGAGCCTGTCAACCTTGTACAAATGCTACATGCAGTCACCTTGGAGCAAATCTATTCATGCGTGGAACAAAGAAATGCTTTTAGTTTTGCTTCACATATATTGATCCTTTTCATCTGTTATCTTTGTTAGCGCTTAACAATACGGTGAGAATAAAATCTTGTTTTCATACAAATGTTTACCCTAAGCGAGAAATTATAAAGGTCAAATATTGAATATATTAGATCCAATAGAACGCAAATCCCGAGATCTTGTCTGTTCCCTTTGGCCACTTTGTATACAGAATCAGCATTGATCGATATCACGTTCTAAAAGCATAACAAACATTTGCTAACATTAAAAAACGTCCACTTCAACTTTAATTAGGATTTAGAGTTGTGCAATCTAAGTAAAACTACATTGTCAAGGGGGGGGTAACGAAATAGATATCACACTATCAACATTTCCTTAATATTGGTGATCACTTTAAGAGCATAAGAAAATGCAACAGCAGACAAACAACACTGTGGTATTTTTAACTTCATCATTTCTGAACACGTCCTTTTTAAGGTCTTCTATAGTGCAATAACTGCAAGACCCCATGAAAGTGACATCTTCGGGAATGAGCTTTTGACTCCTAGTATTGAACCATCAAGACTATCAGACCTGACATTGACGAGTATCAACTTTGAGAGTTAAGGTCATGTACTATCAATCTCGGCAATCCCTCTTTCAGTCGGAAAATTGCAAAATCTGATCATGGTATTTCCCAATGATTAGTATGTGTCATGGAAGAGACTTCTTAAATAAAATAGGCAAAGAAAGGAAGGTCATATGTTTGGAACTCCGTAACGTCATATGACGATATTGCTTTTTTCCATTATATACATTTTGAGGACACATTTCATCAGGGACAGGTAAAACAATGGATATCGTACCCATTGGTTAAATTATCATAGAACTCTAAGACAAAAATTTACTCTCTATGAAGATATGATTAAAATGTAATGAGTTATAGCCCTTAATCTCAGGAGAGAAAAATGCGTGCGTTCTATAGCTATAGATGATCATATATTATATTCTAAAATTTGGTTTAAAAAGCTTGCTGATCTTATTCGGATATGGGCTTTGTTATTCAATCCTTAAGACAGACATTTTCACTCGTCAGTGGGAAATGTAGGTCAAAACCAACAAAACGCAAATTTAATCAACTCAAGTGCGTTTGCTGTAAAATACAGAGTTATGTCCATAAATAATCATTATCGTTTCATAGCATTTCGATTTTCCTTTTGAGCCTCATGACCAGATGTCCGGGTACTCGAGATCAGTTTGGTCGATATGTTTCTTTCATCGACTTGTTAAAAATACCACGCTGGGACTATCAAGAACGAGAAAGAGGGTATACTTTACAAAAAGTGCGGTAGAAAGATATGGGTTAGAAATGTAGAAAAAATTGGGGGAAACGACGGAATTAAGCCGTTGAGGATTTTGTCGGATCAATAACAAACAATTTGGAAGTAGAGAATACCTCGGCACAAATATATAAGAGGGACAGAAGTAAGCTGTCTACAGGACCCTCCTTCTGGTCTGGCGTTTTTTTTGTGATTTATCTATTTCATGGTATAAAGTCGGTGTCGGGTCGATTTCTGGTTCCTAAAACTAAGATACTTGTTATCTATCATCTCTACCGCATACATATTTTTACAGCAAGATGTCTAAGAGCTGGATCAATGTTGAGTCGTCAAAAGTAATCTTCAACATATTATTTTTCAGACTACTTCCGTACTATGTATTTAATCAATCTTATTGTCTTACAAGTGGCACGCGTACATCCTGTAATAATGAACGAGCTTGCGAGTTCATTAT
>JAUUEB010495723.1:0-18588 GCA_032362205.1 Clione limacina
TATTTACAAAACAATGTGCATATCCACTGGACGCCAGTGTAATTCTAATAGTATCTGCTATGCCCTTATGAATAACCATCTCTTCAATTTAAGTTTTCATTTTCACTTTGTAAATCATACTCATACTGACATGAGTAGTATTGGGTAGTATTCCTCCATATTATTGTAAAATATGTTTTGGGAAGGGACCTAATAAACATTTGAAACAACAAACCTAAGTCCACTGCCTGGCTCAGATCAGACTTGGGTTTGAAAAAAAAACTTATTTCAATACTCCCCAATGAAGATGTTCTTTTTCTATCGAAACATGTCATGTTTGTACAGCATCATACATTTAGAGAATTTAATAACTCCGACAGAGTATTAGGCTTCTAAAAAGATTGAAAAAAAGAGTGAGTGATATACTGATGCACAGACAGGAAACAGACATATTGACAGGGGACAGACAGACAT
Source organism: Clione limacina (assembly GCA_032362205.1). Taxonomy (NCBI): domain Eukaryota; kingdom Metazoa; phylum Mollusca; class Gastropoda; order Pteropoda; family Clionidae; genus Clione; species Clione limacina. Next base: position 454 of record JAUUEB010495723.1, read on the forward strand.
ATTGACAGGGGACAGACAGACAGAATGCAACATTAAGACATTAATACTAACCTGTGTAAGTCTGTAACTCAATCTGCATAAAGTTGAACATTGTATCTCTCTCATGGAGCCCTGGAATTTTAGAAAATGAAGGAATAAAGAAAGACATACCATTTCTTTATGAGTTGTTTGTTTTTTACACATTGTCTGATTTGAATTACCTAGTTTGCTTGGGTATATGGCTTAACCCTGATTTTGTAACTACTCCTCTCCTCGCTTGACGGTGTCACAAATCATATTCTGTTCGTGGCGCCGCTGACAAAAAAAGTTTTATTTTTATGATCTGTAAGTCTACAGTAAGGAGCTTTGTGACCTCAGTTGGTAGAGCGCCAGATTATTAATGAGAATGGCCAGAGTTCAAGTCTCAGTTTTGACAAACTTTTCTTAAATTGCCTTAAATCAGAATTCTTTTCCTGATTGATTTCCCAACACTCAGAAATGGTGTGTACCAATTGCCAATAATTCAAGATAATTTCTGCTTTCCTGAGTGACGCTTGTGCCAAATCAAGTCAGCAACAGAGCTCAGTAATGAAAGAGCAATGCATCATGGATATTTATGGGAATATAACTTCAGGATTGTACACATTAAATATAGAGAGATATTAGTTATATATAGAGATACCATATAACTCATAAAACAAACAAAAATTCTTCCCCAAAACCTCTGCATAATATGACTACAGCAAAAAGCTGATATTATGTCCTATTTGTTACCTACTCAAATCTTTTTTTAATGTATGAAAAATATATTAATCAAATAACAATAGCTTAAATCAAAAATCAATCTATGTTCTGTTTCAAAATGTTTACATAAAACATTAAATTTTCAATAATTAACAGCTAACATTTCCAAAGTTACATAACAGTTCGACCTACCTAGTTCCCGTTCCCAGTAAGCTAACCAATGGCCTTTTAAATGTCTTGACTGGTTTTGCTCCATTTCAGTCCTAAAGAGAAAAAGATGAACAAAAACTGAATACTTCATCTTTTCGAATTAAAAAAAAGGAAACAAATATTAGAAATCAAAATAAACATTTGGTAGTAAAAAGTACACATTACAATTTTAGTAAAGCATAAGAGCACATTTTGTGAGACATGTTTGTGGTTGCTTTGCCTTACAATTTTACAAGTACATTCAAAACCTATATGTTATCTGTTATTCTAATATTAAAAAAAAATCAGGAATTGTTGGGATTTGATCTGGAACCTCTCACTCTTGAGCCCAGCAGCCTTCCACTTTACAATGTCTCTGCACAAGACCAGGGTCATTTGTTGTGATCATTATGCAGGTAAAAAAAAGCTAATTGATAATTTGGGAAAAGTGGCATGATAAGAGATTGTTTTGTGTCTGTGATGGGAGACCAGTTATGTTTTAGTTTAAGCTGAATTGAAAGCAGATACCGTTTTGATCTTTTCATTGACAGAATAAAACAAAATGATGCATATAACTTATTACAGATCATAGAGTTCATGATGTTAAATAGGATGTACATATAATAATTCAAGAAAAATTATTCTAACAGATGGTTCTTCACCTATAAGCATTGCTTCCTTGAATTTTTACTATTGATTGATTGGTTGGTTAGTTTGTGGGTTGTAAATGTATTTTAAAAAAATGAAGTTTACATGAACTGTGGGTCCAACATTAACATCCTGATAGAGAACTAAGCCAATAAACACACAGACATACTGGGCAGAACAAAACTAAAACTCATCAGAAATCACTTACGATCTGACATCCTCAAGGTTGATGGAGAGTATCCCAGAATGCCTGTATCCTCTGCCAAACTCACCAACATCTGGATGCATCGGTGTGACAACTGGTGTCTCCTGTGTAAGCTGTATCCTATTCCCGACAACTGCTACATTCTTACCAATTCCGCTTAACACAGCTTTGTCCTCTTGGGGTGACAATAATTCATCTGTTACGAGTGGAACGTATAATTCATTAGTTAAAAACATTAATCCTTTCAAAGAAAATATCTATCGTCATCAAGATCAACCATAGGAAGAATAGCATTTATTTCAGGTTAACAAATATGAAAACTCTGGTACCATAGTCAAAGCATGTTCGATTCTTTGTAATGGCCCTCAAAACACTAGAAAGTCATATGAAAAGCAGGTCCCACAGTGTCATAATGGCTATCAAAGTATCAAACTGGGGAGAGTGGCAACATGAGGCCCTGGCCGAATTTGAACTAACACCCTCTTTTATGTGAGGTTGAGATGTTTCGCTAAGACAAACACATCATCTGATACTAAAATGAGGTTTTATATTGCAGATTTTGCGAGAAAAGAGGAAAAAAATCTCTTGCAAAAATGCATCAAAGTTATATGTGTTTCTTAAAATGTGACCACACAAGCTGCTTGCCTGTGGCATATTTTGGTTATACAAAACACAGAAGGGTGACAGTAGAAATGACTGTAGATCCAAGCAAAAGACTTTAGAATTAGAAGAAAACTACTACTTCTAGTGCAGGCAGCAGTTTTCAAACACATTAGTAATAGTAATAACATTTGTGAAATTAAAAAAAACTATAATTTCAAGTTTTTCAAAATTGTAGTATGAGAAGGAAATTGTTTTTAAATGCACACATTTTGACCACACAATTGGGGAAAATTTATCATAAAACAAGCTTTTAAGCTTTATAGAAATTGAACAGAGCTAAAAATATTGTCTTCTAACCATTGAGACTGACCCTCTTGGCTTAGTTTTAAACAAAACTACAATAATAAATAACTTAATGTGTTATCATTGGTACATATCAGGATCAGAATGAGTTTCAAGCAAAGCCGGCTGTAGTTCATAGTTCAAAGGAAGAAAAGTCTATTTTTACATGAATTTTGTCTTTGATTTGATGAATTAGAACAGTTGTTTAACATAAACGGAAGCAAATTTCACTTGATTTTTATTAGTGTCACCTTTGATATTTTCAACTTCAGGTGTGACCGCGGTGACCTCCTCAGTTGATGATCCTGCTGAGTCTGTCTCCTGATCGTGTTGAGAACATAACTGTCGAATGAGGTCATCATTGTGCAGGTGCTCCTCCATGTGGATGCTGTACACAAAGAAAACAGTTGATATGAGGAACAAATTAGAATCAATTCCCCATATGCTTAAATGTTTAATGAAGCAGGAATAACTGACATGGACAAGCAATTTCTTTTTCCACAAAATCAATTTCTTAAACTTTATAAATAATATATATTCAATTTGTTTCATACTGTATTTTCAAAATTCAATAGTCCATATTGCATAACTCACTGTTACATCAAATCCAAGAGGAAAAGAAATAAAGTGATTTTTTTAACTTAAGACATCGTTTTATGGGAAATAATATGTAATGGCATAAAACAATGGAGAAAGGAAAACTGAAAAATATATCAACTAAATAAAAGATCAATTATTTCATTGTACTCTTTTCTTTACACTGAAAGGGATCATTCCGAAGATGAGCCGAGTCTTATTTGACATTATCAGAATACACTTTCCTAACAAATCTTGAACAAACAAATCTATTCTTTTACCTTCCAAAAATCCTGCACAGTGGAATATAACAAGCTTGAGCAAGCTCAGGACAGAAAACACACTTTAACTCATTCAGACTTTTCTCAGCGCAGCTGTTGTTTTTGGGTTCTATAACATCTTCTGTCAGAAAGATAGAAAACATGATATCAGTTGGAAACAGTTTCCCCAATGGTTAATCTACAATTTACAAAGAAATTAAACATTGTTAGGAGTAAATTTAAAGCGCATGGCGAATCTAAGCCAATCCATGACATCAGTTTTCACAACTTCTGTGTCTTTACAACACCTTTGTGTCTTTACAACACCTCTGTGTCTTTACAACACCTCTGTGTCTTTACAACACTTCTGTGTCTTTACAACACCTCTGTGTCTTTACAAAACTTCTGTGTCTTTACAACACTTCTGTGTGTTTACAACACTTCTGTGTCTTTACACCACTTCTGTGTCTTTACAACACTTCTGTGCCTTTACAACACTTCTGTGTGTTTACAACACATGTTCAGGTGAAACTATGGTCCATTCTCAGTCCTGTTGTTATGATCACATGGCATTACTTAAAACAGCATTCACAACATTTTTGACAAAGTAATCTTCACCTGTCTAAAGCCAGATATTTATTTACTACTCATTGAGTATGTTGAGTAAGAAAGTTTGTGTTAACTATTTAAAAAAAAATGCTAGGCTCTCTGTTGTCTGACTACCTAACCACTAGGCCACACCACTGGTTAAAATAGAATACAAAAATAAAATAAGAACCAACCTTTCTCATCAATAATTCCTATTGAGCTTAGGCTGTGCATTTTGATTAGATGACGTTTGGGCGGCGACTTGATATTCCGAAGACTGACTGGTGATCCGATCTTGTACTGATGTGTCAGGTCATCCATCTTGATTGTCAGATAGGACTCATCTGACCCGTATGTACCTTCCTCTGTTAGTGACACAGGTGAAAACATTTTCATTTAGTGTTAGATGGTTCAATGAGTTTAAATACAATGCCCTCACAGTGAAGAAGTCAATGGTTATCATCTTGTTGGTTTTACCTGAATCCAGTTTATATCTCACATATCTAGTGAACGGTTACCATTCAGCCCGTCCTATATACTATTTTTTAAACTACAGGTTCTGTAAAAAACTAAAAAACATGAATCAGCAAAAATATAAAAGCATTGTTGTAAGGTGAACTGTTACAAGCCACCACTGAGATGAACTGTGACTAACGCAAAATGTGTCAAGAAACAAATCATCTTTGTTCAAGCTATAATCAAATTATCGAAACAAACAAGTCTCTAATTTTTAATTCTACCCAAGCACTGTCGTTTCCAGCTACCCTTTCTTCAATTTTCAATCACCAAGGTATTTTTCAATGTAACCAACTTACACATAGGCCCTTTTTTTATTTATTGTCTCAGATAGGACAAGGTGCTAGTTACTTTCTACCTCAAAGGGGATTGAACATACACTCCAAGCAGGACAGTATGAAAAGACTATGTGAGACTGTCTCATTGGTCATTGGCCAAGTCAGTAAAGAAAGCAATGTCTACCTCAGATGCTGTATGCCTAAAAAATCGAGACTCTACTCCGTTTCCCCAACTTTTTATGTCTAGAAAATGATATATATATAAGATAGGCAGAAGGGATATGTGGTTAGATTTGAGGCTGATAGATAGTTGGTCCTATTGTGTCACAGATTACATTTAAACCAAAAACCTCTTGATCATGATGCAAAGTCATTACCACTACACCACTGATGCTCCACAGTACAATGAGGTAATATTGGAAAATATTTATGACTAAGTGTTACCTGGTTCCTTTCTTATCTTTGGCTTCTCCACTGGGATGCTCTCTGACTTCTGGTAGGTCTGGCCATGCAGAGCACTGAATGTGTCAAACAGCCTCAGCATAATGTTGTTAAGGTATTTTCTTGTCATCTCAAAACCCAGACGGATCCCCAGGGTGTACAGAAGATCTATGAGTTTGTGACACAATACAAACCTTGGCAGGGCCCCACCAGGAAAGCAAAGTTCAGGGGAGACAATGAGGTCCAACACTGGACTGATACAATTGGATATGAAGCTATCCTGAAAGATGAGATAAAGTTTTGAATGTATTATGATTATGAAACGAAAGATTTATATGTGTCTAAATGACATTTTTTGTGAGACAGAATTTCTTCTGAAAACCTTTTGTTTACAAAAGTGTTTCTCAAAATCTTGTTTTATCTCATATATCAAGTTTCAATAAATCAACAAATAACCTTATTAAAACAAATGATAGTCTTATGGCCATGATCAATACAATGTTCTAAAACGTTTTGTTAAAATTTGGTGTATTTTTGTTTTTCATTGGTATAAAAACCCATTTGTGGATCAATGTGATTAGAATTTTGACTCTACAAACCAATGTTTGTTTCATAACAATACTTCTGATACCATATAGTCAATAGTTTTCTCTTAATTCAAAGTTCCAAGATGAGATAAAAAAAACATGGTTTATCTTTATCATTTTAATTTAAATTTTAGGACTGTGATTGGTTTTTGGCTGTTATACACCTCTCTTAAGAGCATTAAACAATTCTAATTTGTCAACAAATTTCGTTTGAGGATATTGACATAAATGGTAAAAGCTTGATTTTTGGAACCCTTACTTACGATGCAAAAATGTATCTATTTTTACTTAAAACAGTCTCAAAAATCTCAGTTTCTCTCTCAGCAACATGCAACTGATTTAAAAATGCTTGCACACATTATACATGATCCCCCAACACAAGTTTGGATAACAACTTTTACATCTTATCAATTACAATACCCTTGGTTAACCAGTCTCAGCAAAAACATTCCATGTAAACATTTGTCTTGTAAATATTACCACTTCTAGAAGTCTTAACTTTACCAAGTCAGGAATTGAACAGTAAACTAACCCTTAAAAGAAATAATTGTGTATACCTCTAATAGATTCATAAGTGTTGTATTTGAGAGATATTGAATGAGTATACCTCTAATAGATTCATAAGTGTTGTATTTGAGAGATATTGAATGAGGAATGTCAACATAACAACAGAAGCAATCAGACCACTCTCAGCTCTTAGTGACATTCTCTTCTTGGCCATTATGATCTGTGGAAACAGTTAAAATATGTTTTTTGTAATGTATATAAGTATCATGCATATATGACACCTCCAGTGGAAAGGTTCCACTTGATGCACTTATAAGTTGTGAGAAATTTCCTTGTAAAGGTGATTAGGACATAAATTGAAGATTTGTATGTGTTTAAATGGCATTTTTTGTGAAATGCAGTTCTTCTGAAAACCTATTGTTTACAAAATTTGTTCTAAAAATCTTTATTTTTTCCCCTCACATATCATAAATTCACCCCTATAGAAGGCGATGACTACTCTATTTTTCATCAAAATGAATTCCTTGTTGGTCCAGATGTCCAATGATGGTGTCTAGATTTTTTTAACAATTTTTTTAAATTTGCAACATGTGGAACCTTTTTAATGGAGAGTGTCAAAAATGTGTGGTGTTTTGAGACATCAATATGGGATATGTAGTAACAAAATCAGAACAGTATTTATCTATTCTTTGAGTGAGAGTAAAAGAATGTATTCATAGTGAATTGACCTTTGATTTCTTGTTCAATAAATACATTTGCTGATGAATTTCAATACATGATCCTTTAATAGCAAACAGAACAAATAAACAAAAATAAAAAGATGAAATCATTCATATTGAAAAGACTTAAGGTATAATGTTACTATTTAAATTAAGGAAACTGGTAGCGGAACAATATTTCAGTGCAATACCGATTATAGCATTACAAATGGCAACTAGGGCTTGTTTGGTGGTTTAAAATGTTATGAATATTGTAATCTTAATTAAATTGCAACAACATGAGCCAATTTTGTTTGTTTTAAGTGATAGAAAATATGTTTTAAAAAAATAAGGAAAGTTGTGTTTTTTAAACACGACAGGACAGGTACACTACTAAAAATCCTGGACAATCAATTTTCTTAAATTTAAAGTATGTTTAGCACAAGAGTGTCAGGTATAAGAAAAGCAAACGCCCAAAGGGGTTATTACGCTTGTATGTAAGCTATGTTTACTTGAAATGTCAATATTTTAGTAAGAATATATAATAATTAATTCAGAGGAAAGAATAGTGGTATTATACCTTAAATAACAAACAATGTTAATTTGGGAACTTTGGAAATTCACTTGACCTGAATACTTTAGATTGCCATGGAGAATAAAAACCAACAAATTCAGTGCGACAGATAAATGATTGACGACTGACCATATCAAGGATGTTTGGCAGACATTGAATGAGGATGACCTGCTCTCCGTACATTACAATGGTAAAACCGAGGCATTCCAGGACTTTGCTGGCATTCTTGTCTCCCACAACTAGTCTTGATGTTTTCGCTATTGTACTCTTGGCCTCTGTTAGAACAGTGAAAAAGGAATTAGTGAGCTGCTACTAAATAACCAAGAGCCTCAGCTATGGGATTTCAAATGATACTAGCTGAATACATCTAGGTCTCTTTCTCAACTTTTATAAACAAAATACATAACTAAAATACCCCACAGGCACACAGAAACTGACAACATAAAAAACATAGTTTTCTCTACCACTGCAGCATGATTCCATTTCATGCTCAAAGGAAACAGTGTTCATGTGTCTTGTTATGCCAAAAGACAGAAAGACACTGGACTTATCAAGTGGAAAGTGCTGCAGATTTAAGGGGTTCCACAGTTCCCCCCAAGCAGTAATCAATTGACTGTACTCAAAATAATAATAAGCCTTATATCTATACTGCACATTTTTCAAGTTTACTTTAAGAATCACAAAAATATCTGGACAATAAATGTAAGGTAAAAAATGTTAAGCTTAAAAAAAAATATCAATAAATAGTACCAGTTTTAGGAGTATCAATTAATACATCTCACCTTTAATGTCAACAAACTGAAGCTGATCATTGCCCAGATAACATAAAGCCAACATCCTGACTAGGTTACGAGACAAGAACTTTGTGGCCAGCACAGGTCCCAGCTTGTGGGTCAACCACTTGACCGAGTCAGCAGCAATGTCACAGATGTTAATATAACTGCCTGGTCCATCAGATGACAGGTTCAGCATCAGATCTTCTGTCTCACTACGGACCATATCTGATGTGCTTCTCGGCCTAGAACCTTTTTGAAAGCGCCCATCTGGATCATCATCATTGTCGTACACAGGAGACAACAATCCAAGACTTTCTGAAACTGACTCGCCTTTTGAATCAGCAGCACCACTGTCAGGTCTTTCTGATAAAACCCTAGCATCATCACCTTTTAACGTATAACTTTGACTCCTGAACACTTTCGGATATGATGTTTCAACATTTTTAGCATGTGTAAGATCAAATTCTGAGTGACAATCTGGTGAACAAGCTTGGTCTGATAACCTAGAGGCTCTATCATCACAGCTGCTGGGATAGTCATCAAAATGGTCAGAATGTTCTCCTACATCTGGAGAACCATTAACGTCTTTTGGTAACAACAAGGAAATACTGTGAATTGATTGCTGGTCAGCGCTACCATACCCTGTGGCTTCATCATGCTCTTCAAACATTACTGTTCTCTTCCTAAGGTTGAGTACTTCTATGTGTTCCTCACTACTTCCACTGTCTATAGAATGTCTATCAGCATCACTATCTTCAAGATTTTCATCCTCTCTGTCTTCATCCAGCATAGATAGATGATCACCATCAAGTGACAGACGGTCGACCATGGTGTCATCAAGATCCTCATCTTCACCATTCTCATAGCCATTTCCTTTAACACTGACATTCCCTTTGTCTCTTTGCACAGTACGCTCAGGGGATTTTTTTTCATTTGGCAGATCGTTCTCTGACCAGAGCCTATGTCCACATTTAGCTGTGGGTGACTTGAAGATATCCTCTGGGTTGAGGTCCTCTAACAACTCCTCAGGATAAAATCTATTGGTCATACTGAAATCCTTGTACCCTGCCACAGCCTCCACCAAAAGTGTTGAGAAATAACTCAAAAATGTCTTCATGCCAAGTCTGATGACTAACTGGATCAAAAACGACCTGAGGATTGGAGAAATATAGTAGAAATGAATAGCATTAAATACTTTTAAGACTTTAAAATGTCTATGTGATTATATTTATAGTATGCTTTCATTTAAATAAGTAAAGTCCTTGCAATAATTGAGTATTGTATTATAAAATGTTAGCAATGAAAGATTGGAATAATTTTACAAGATTCAATGATTAATTTTTCTTTTAAGTTTGACTAGTTTTACTGAAGAATAAGAGATCCACAAAAGGTTAGGATTCATGTACAGTTATAATATCACCTATGATATAGCTTGATATGTTTGGCAGATGAAGTATCCCCAAGGAAAAGTCCAGTCAGACATTTCAGGAAATGCTTGGATGAATCTGTTGGCCCCAGTTCCCGAGTGGACACATCAAAAAGTGACCAAGCTGTCTGGACGGTGGTGTACTCATTCTGCAACAGTTCTTGTATATAAGGCAACACCAGGGCCATCCCCTCTGTTCCGAGGTAACCCTGGTGCCTCCACAGGAATGTCTCCAAGATTGGAATCTGGAATATGTAAAGAGAAGAATAAGTGTGGAGTTTTGTTTGAGAAGTAGGTCATGGCAAAATGACATCACTAATAAAAAATATATAATAAAGTAAAGCTTTAACCCGTAAACATGATAAAAGTTGTCAAAAAATGCAAATTTTGTTTGTTTGTAAAAAAAGAGTTAACACTTCTAACAATGAGGGTATTTGAAAAATTATAAAAAGATCAATGCCACAAAGATACAAATGCAAGCCTACATGGACAAACAAACAAAAGGTGAGGAAATAATATTTTCTCCATCCTACCTTTTCCCTCTCTAACATCTTGATCCTGTTTGTCTTCTCTATGATGGGGATTTTGCTATGCTTTAAACCTTCAATATCTTTATCCTTCTCCTCTAGTTTGCTGAGTGCACTGTACAGCTCCTCAAAGTATGCTGGGAAGGGAATGAGATCACAATAGGGCTGAAGCAGGATGCTCGGGGAGGGAGGTGGGCTGCCATCAGGAAAGATTGCTTGTAATGTGAACTTTTTGTCTGCTGTCACTTCCAGACTGTTAAACATGTCTGACACAAACTTCTGCAAGGGTCTGGAGGAGGAAAAATTAAAATTATCATAAAAGCTCAGTAAAATTACAAGGAAACATTTCTGGTGAACAAAGGACCACAATTTAAAGAAAAGGTTAAACGCACTGAGAAAATTAAAGAATATCAATTGCATCTGAACAGTAAAACAAATTCCTGGACTGTCATATCACCTCAATCCTACCAGGCATGATATGAACATAGCTTCAACTGTATTCTTTCACTATTTTCTTACACGGACATTAACATGGATGGTAAAATTAAAACAAATTTGGGCTCAGCAGCTGGTTTTTGTACTCTTTTAACATACTAGAAGTTTGTGCTCATAAATTTTAAATAAGTTTTTGTTTTCCAAATAACAGATTATTAAGGGACTTAGTCTTTTACAAGCAATGATTTCTTAATTTGCGTTTATATTTTTATTTCAATATCTGCAGTCAGCTTGGTCAAAGTAAACTTTGGGAAATTGACTGGTTTTTGTATGCTTTACATGCTCATATATAGTTTTAACACATTGTTGCTTCCGTCAGCTCAAATGACTGCCATAATCAACCTTTAGAAGGTACTCTGCTTGAGAATTATTTTGCCTAAGTTACCTCTACTTTTCTTTTCAATTATGTTTTTTTTTTAAATCTAATCTAAACTGAATGAATAATTAAAAGCAGATTTCACCAACGAATTCAATGTCAAGTTACACTTTTATGATACAGTCAAAGAACCTCCTCTGTTGCCTAGTAATGAAATACTTATACAGCTCAAAATAAAAAACCAGACTTTGAACCTTTGTATTTCTGAAAAGTCAGGTAGGCATATACTTCTGATGGTACGTATTCTCTTCCACAGTGGTGGTCGGGAGTCTTGCATCCTAAGCTTGGAATGGAGGGACATCTCACAGATGAGACAAAGAAAAGTGACCATGTCTTTAGTGATGCCTTCATCTTGGTATCTCTTGGGGCTACCAACCTGGGAATCAGGGTGTGATAATACAGTAATAATAATTATGAACATTTCTACAATCCTTTTATCCCCTAAAACCCACAAAAAAACTGTGGTGCCATTAATGGTCAATAAGATAAGCTTAAAAAGTATTAAGTCATGAGCTGAACAGTGACTTTTTGAAATTGGTAACTTAGCAGCAGTCTGCATGGCGTCTTGAATTTAATTTTTGTACTAGTCAACCTGATGTCAGCAAACTACTAATGGGTAAGATATTCAAGATGTGCTACAGCTTACATTCTATGAGTGCCAACACATCTTATTTGTTCACTGATAATAAAATCTGAATTACATTTGTGGTAAGCACTATTCCTAGGTATCACAATAGACACTTCCAAATCTAGTTAAGTATTTTTCTCTGAGCAGATATTGAACCACAATCTACACATACCACTAGATTTCTAGTCCCAAGCGTACCCTATTTAAGTAGTATATCTGCTGATAGAACCTTCCATGTGTGGATTGATAGTTATTTCTTACTTGAGAAACCTATTCACATGTTCCACTGATAATGGTAAAAAGAAAAAAATACATAATAAGGACTACAAAAGATAGCAGAATATTGTATTAAAATCATCAAAAATACCTTTGGAGGAGGAGAAAGTTGTGCTTGTGGAATGTGCAGAGCTTTGACCTTGAAGTCTTGGAGGGCTTCACACTGCTCTAGCTCTGTAAGAGGGTCGTAACTTCTAGGCAAGTGTATGGTCATCAAATTGATACGGCTCTGGTCTGAGCCATCAAAGCTGAATGGTAATGAAAATTGAATTGGTAAATAAAATGTAAAACATCAACAAAGATCAAAGCAAGGCTTTCAGAAAGTCTTGAGTAAGAAAACTATAACTCTGCTTGTTAACTGCGTCGAGATGTAACGATTTTTAAACAATGAAAGTCTCAAGTTAAATATTGTGGTGATCAAAATTCATGGAAAATAAAAACCATATTAAAAGACATGCAGGGTATATTCCCTATGTAACAAAAGTAAACTTGTGAACATACCCAGTATCGCTACCCTGTGAGTCAATCTCAGCATCTGGGAAACCATAGGCCAGTAACTGTGGAAAACAAACAACAAAGTATGAGAAATTACTAGGCCCGGCCATGCACAAATCGATCCTGAGACTCTTGTTTTTTTAGTGTCCAAGACCAGCCTTGAGTACTTGACTATCAGTCTCGATCATGATTTTTATGAAAACTTTGGTGCTTTCCTTTGCTCAAAAGGCAGCCACTATTTGCCTATAAGGGAATTTCATTTTTAAAGTGCTAGTGAAATTTTAGTTGCACAAGTAATGATGTAGCTATGTGTGATATTATAATGGTAACTAGATTTTGAATCATGTATGTGATAATAGGCATATGTTAAATTACTGTTTTATCTTTCTAAATTCAGTAAGCATTCATCGATTTTAAGGTCATTACAAATGTTTCGTAGGTCATAGGACTTTTAATGACTTTCTCGGACGGTGCGAACCATGAAATACTTGAAATGGCATGTCGACAAATCCATATCCAGTTTCTATACGGAAACAATAAAAAGAAGATGTTAGTGAATACTGCTGTTCAGTAAGTTTCCAGCTAGCTTTCCGGCAAAAGAAAAAATTTGTTATTTTGATATTATCAGAAAATTCTAACAACTTGTTTGTGACGGAAATTGGTGGATTGCCGGAAAATTTACATCCCTGGTAAATACAAGGTCTTTTTCACAAGTGAAACCCTTATCTAACTCAAGAGAAGACCATCATAACTTTATTTTTAGCCCGGTTCTGTTCAGCTCAGTCAAAAGCGGGCACAGCTGATGACATAAACTGTTACCATGACAACAAAGCTCTGAGGCAGGCATGCATTGTTCAAAGCGGGCATGCATTGTTCAAAAAATCGTTGCAATTGCGGGCCACCTTCGATATGCGCACGATGCCTGAAAGCAGTCATTAACAGAAGATGAGTCATATTTGTTTGCTCTTGCTCAAGTTGACTTCACTCAAGTTGGAAGCGTGCATGCAAAACAAACAAAAGATTTTCTCATCAATTTTTTTTAGTAAGGGGCAGGTTTTAATATAAGCAGATAATTATCAAAGGAAAAAACTCATTACACTAAACGGAATATACCTGTGAGTTAAGAAGCCCCCTGGTGATGCGAGGTGCAACAGTGGAGAACGAAGCATTTTGATGTGAAAGTCTTTGTGGGTGTGGTTGTTGAAACAGCTGTACAGCCCCATGGGGAGTCAAGTGGGTGTGCTGGTCAACAAGGTGTAGATGAACGTTCTTAGCCTTCACTGCAGCTGTACCACTTAACTGGGGACACAAAGTAGAGGCAATTCTTTAGCTTCATACACATATAATAATTAATGTAATTCTGAATTATGGGTATATAAAAAAAGAGATGACTATAGTCAGAATATTATTTAATACCATTTTTTATATAAGAACCTTTAAAAACCACAGCTAGAAGACATAAGTACACCTTTACTGCTTGAGAAAAGTAGGTTGAGACTTGAAAACTATGCAAGTAAAATGAGTCAAGAACTTAACACAGGTCAAACAGTTCCTGGTACTAACTGTATGTTTATCATTAGGATAAAACAAGACATTTTTTGAGATACTGATACTACCAGTAGAGAAATAAAATGTTATTAATTTATAATAAGAATGATTTATCAATTTACCTTTAAGGTGAAATTGGAATCTCAGCAGGAGCTTTTGATCGTCATCATTATTAATTTATGTTTTTCTTAGTATATTCTAACAATGTCTTTCACATTATACAAAAAAGCAAAATAAACCCTTTTTTCAGCTAGATGGGAAAAAAATCTAAGAACATTCTAAATGCATTCACTAGAATAAAACAAACAAATTTGCAAGGATAACCTCATCACCTCCATTGTAAACAATAAATGTGAATAAATCACACGAAAAAAGAAACATTTAGATGACATCAATTTTGTTAAAGTGGCACATGTATAAAGATTCATCATGAAGAATCGTCCTTGGGATCCGCACCAATTGTTATATCAATTGGACTTGGGACTGTGATATTCACTGACAATTGAGTACAATGCTCTATTTTAAGAGCAAAGGGTATACATAACAAATATCAAAAGTATTTCTTTGATTGACATAATGTATCTTGCAATGTGCAATGAGCGTGTCAAACATGTTGCTACATCATCCAGAAATTGATGTGTAATATGAGACTGGGGGAATCTTTTCATTCACAAGTCTAAGTAAAGTCTGTAAGTCATATCAAGTGGGCTTTTGTTATATTAACCAGTACTAATTGTATTGTAAAAATGTACCATGGGAACCTGACAACACACACATTGTGATATTAAGCAACATGATAATAAGTGGAGTCTACTGTTATGTGAATCAATGACATCAAGACGGTGTACCTTATATCCAAAAGTAAGATCAATCCAGTGGTGAAGATTTGACGAGACGTGATCATTTTCTAGAGCAGACAGATGACGCACCACAAAGTCCAATGTGTTTTTGCTCCATGAAGGAATCTCAAGATCTGGCAAGTCTTCATGTATTGAATCAAAAATGGTAGGATCTGTAAAGAATTCTGGGATGCACTCATCTGGCGTCCAATCCTGGAGCCTCTGCATGCTGATTGGATACTCATGTGGCACCCAGTTTGTTCGCACATGGGCACATAGAACAGATTTTGGGGTTCGTCTGGCTTTATACACATAGTATGTTATGTCTGACAATATATCTGATATGTGGTGAGGTACATGATCGAGGGAATCAACCTCTTCCATTGGGGTGTAAGTAAAATCTAGCTGCCCATCTCCTTTGTTAAGTCTGAATTTTGTCTTTGTCAGATCCCGATATCCGCTGTCTGCGGCAGTGAAGTTAAGGACCCAGGGCAGCACTGGATGGTTATTTGGGTCTCCCATACGTCGACCAGCGAGGTAATTGAGGATCATGAGATACTGAAAGTTTGTGATTCTCCGATTGACCCAGTGATCTACAACAGTGTCTAGATTGGTTATCTCATAATACTTGTACTCTTGAGATTTCATAAACTCACATGCAACATGGAAAAGTTGTTCATTGCTAGTAGAAGCACCATCTGACTGTTGAAGTAAAGAAATAAGAAAATATTTACACTACTAAAAATAGGCAATATGATTTTTTCCCCATCAAAGTACAATAATACAAATGTTCTACAATTTGTTAATAATCTTAACTTTCATGTCCCAGTGTCCTAATAATACTATATTTCCAAGTAACTGAATTTTTTACTATATCAGTCAAACATTTTCATAATTACTTTAAAATTAGGTTCAAGAAAGAATTTTTTTAATTTAAAATCAGATCAATAAAGCCACACTATTAGAATCAATGAGACAGGATGCTTTCACTAATAGACCTTGTGTGTGCATTTAAATTTGCTACAAATTCAAATCTGTAGTACTTTTCAATATACATATCACATGACATCACATATTTTCTGGATACATTCGGCAGCAGAGAGAGGACAGAGGCTTTTGTTGAAAGTCCTTGCTTTGCACATGGCTTTAAAAATATCAGTGTGTTCAATTATGGACTAATAAGTTGTTTTTAATTAAGCTCTGATCACTTGGTTACAAGGACACTTAATTTTCCCCCAAACATCAAGAACCATATCCCAAAACCTTCACCCATAATCAAATATATAACTAAAATCATTCAGACATGTTAGAATAAATGCCTACAAGACAGCACTAAGATTGTCCTCTCTTTTAAGGAATTATTTTTTGTAGCTTTTAAAGTCTGTTCCATGTCAACTGCTGCAATGAGTTTGGCACCTTAACGAGGCAGTTGGTTCAATCCAACAGTGACAGTTCTGCTTACCAAAAGTGACCCATTTGGCAAACACCTTTATAAGCCCGGCTTCGATCAAGCGGTTCAGACTTTTTAGTATGTTTATCATAAGCAACATTTCTTTCTTCTTGCCTCAAATAAACAAGCAGCTATTACACAATCAAAATTACAGGGACTTGTTTCCATTAGGTTAACTTTTCCATAAAAAATATGTTAATTGCAAATGTTCAAGCCAAAATGACCACTTTCTGCTTGTTGTATTAGGCATTTCTTTTGCATATATATTCAATTTCTTTTTGACAGCATTAAATAGATAACCAGTTTTTCTCTGCCACTTGCAATTACTGGCCCACATACAAGTCTGTATAACGAAATTATCTAAAAGTTGTTGCAATTCCAATAAAAGATTTGTTTTATTCAGATATAGCACTTGAAATTAATCTCTTACTATGAGAATGCTATCAAGTTACTCAAAAATCTTGAACAAAATCTAAACATATAATGCTATGAACATTTTCTTAGTTTACAAAAAATAATCTTTATACATTTAAAAAAGACTTACAAGTTCAAAACTTGAAAAAGTGAGCTCCTGGCTCAAAGATGCAGAGTGTAGGGCATCAGGAGAATTTGCAGTCACATACATAGAGTCTGACTCTGAATGAGGGCTGACAATGTCATTATCATAGCAATGCAGAGCACTCAGTCGAGGGCAGGTCACCCTGAGCCACATATTCTTGTCCATCACAATATCAGAAATAGTGGCCTCTCCTAGATATAGACCCCGAGAATGTAACGCCTGCAAGGCTTGCAGCAACTGATAAATTATAAAAAGTGGTTTTGCATGGCTTGTCTTGAGTAAGGTGGGGCTGAAAGCAACCACATCATGAAGACTATACGAGTAATAAGGCTGTATCAAATAGAAATAATTGGATGATTCCACGACAACATTGACTGGGACAAGCCCATGGCAGTTTTGTGGTTCAACATTTGTGTGGAAGCTGCTGGATCTACTGGAAGACGAGCTGTTGTCACTGGTTGAGTTTGCTGACTTTTCTGCTGAACATTTGTTATGATTTGATGCTGTCAGCAATTCAAAGTTGATGGTTTCCCCATCTGGTTCTAAGTTGATGTAAACATCAGGATTTAACCGATGGAGAAGCTGTCTCACCAGAGATGTATACTGAAACAGATATGATAAGATGTGAGATGATTGTCCGATTGATTGAGACAAAGATCACTATCATTTTATATAAAAAAAGAAATTGAGATTGGATAAAATCAATCTTTTCATTTATCTCAGGGCTCCAGAAAGTATCCAGCCTTATGCACACATTAAAAACTAGGCCTCAACCTTACTGTAAAAGACGCAATGTTTTTAACAGAAAAAAACACCATTTTTGTTGCTGTTTAAAAAGGGCTTCTTATTTAATAGTGGAAGGCACGCGCGTAGCCAGGATTTTGAAATGGGGAGGACATCCTCGTATATTATCAAAGCCATTGCCGCGAAGCGGCCTAAATTTTTGAGGTTGGTTTAAAATTATGCAAATGTAGAGTAATTAAGAGCATATTATTAAAGAAATGG